>JACM01047813.1:0-27598 GCA_000787095.1 Periophthalmodon schlosseri | reverse complement strand
ATCGATTAATATCTGATTTTCGATACTCTAAAGCCTAAAATGGGGTGATACAGTGGCCTTATAACTTGAACGTCGCTGTATAAATTGGCACTTCAAGTGTCCTTGAGCTGGACACCACACATTTATATGGTTTTATCCTGGGTTTTTAATACATTGTTTTTGGTCTTATGAAAGTGCCGTTTGCGAGAGTGGATAATTTCCCAAGAATGCGTCTCTCCGTCACGTAGGTTTTTAACTTAGCGGCTCAGACAGTCCCATCAGGAGGCAGCCCAATTTAGAATCTAACAAAAACATTCTGGAGATTTACACTCCAGTTCCACCCGCGACCTAATCTCCAGGAGTCAAATCATAGCGTTCACACCTCAAGTAAAAATGAATGTTAGAAATACTGCCAAGAACATTCCTGAAATAGGCTAATGTGTCCACTGAACCCGGAAAAACATGGAACTGCTCATAATGGGAGGACTATTGTCATTTTGTTAACTACAAATTTCAGGATAATTACATACAGGTGGGTAGTATTCAGTTAGATGTACTTGAGTCATTTTTAAATAAATTTTCAGACACTATACTTTTACTCCTACTCGAGTAATATATTTAGCAGTACTTTTACTTGAGTAAACATTTTGATTATTCTTCCTAATTTTGCCTGGCAGGTCCAGACTGATATCTCTGTATTTTTTATACAGGGGGATATCAGTCTGGTCCCCACATCCTCCGTTGCGTTTCGAGGCAGAACTAAACATGATCATCCAATCAGATTGGCTTATTTTAGTGAGACGTGAAAACAAAGGAGCTCATTGGTCACCATCATTTTGAGCAACAGCAAATTTCTCTCCCCTCGAAGTTTTAGTGCTTCGCTCAGTGATTCAGCCAAAATCTGCCATGTTTTTCAACCCGTGATATTTCTTTTCTGTGAGATTTATCGGTGACCAGACTCACATTTTCATAAAGCATTGGAAGTATTGGATCCCGGGATCCGACTGTGAGTAAGTCAAGTGACAAACAGTTCATGATGACGATACTCAACGATTTGAACGTTTGTTTCTTGCCTTGATCCTTCAGATATGATGATGATTTATCATTTGTCACTTTTCTTAAATAAATATGTCCTAAAAGTTGCATTTTCACTCAGAAAGGTCGGAAACACTGTGACACACTTTGCAGTCAGGCAAAAATTGGGTCTAAATGAGGTTATTACCACTTGTAATTGTGTATTGATTCAGAGGAGCATGGGAGCAGCATTCAAACTTCCTGCTTCATGCTCTTCATGGAAGAATGGAAGAATGTTTTATTAGTTGCGAATTAATACTTTTTTGATACCTACCTCAGTCAGTATTGATATTTTTGATATCACAGTTGACACTAAATACATATAAGATGATATGTATATTTACAATAATATAAAATTTCATTTTTATCAGTTTTTCATTTTCAAGTAACTAATTAACATTATTTATACAAAAACACATCCAACTTTTCTCTATATTTTTGCAGTCAAGAAGGACTTGTGTGTCTCTATGCTTGTGTGTAAAGAATAGGTGTCTGCTGCCATCTAGTGGACATGCTGTGGTTTTACACATTCCCAGACAGCAGTGTTGAAGCTAATAAAGCCGTCCTCTGAAGCAGAACATGAGGCTAGAGGAGCAGGGCTTATTCCACATATAACATTATGAATAATGCATTTATGGACCTGCAAAAGCTCATCGAAATCATGGAAAAGTGCCTGATGCCATTCCGAGACCTAATGGGATCCACCAAGCATGAGATTAAACAGCGCACATTTCAGACTTTAGCTCCTTCTGTCTATGTACGGGGAAAAGGCTACATTAAAATACATATGAAGTTAATCAAATATATTAGTACTGTTGGTTTAGAAAACTACAACCACAACTATACTTCATCATAAGTTTGGATTTGTGAAATAAAAAAGTAGCATACGTTTATAGCACAGAAATAGATCTGACCTTTGAAAACATTGCTATTCAAAGAGTAAATTACAAGTGATTTTTTTGGGAGGTCAGTGGACTCTGGAGCTGTGTGACGGTGCCAGGAGCAGAGAAGATACTCGCTAAAATTTGGCTTTTATTTCTGCTGGAAAATGTCAAAAAATGTCCCAATGTCAGGCTTTAGTGACACAGCCAGTCTCATGGGGACGCGTTCGTCCACTGACCCACGGGTTGGCGGTGCGATTCCAGCTGAGTGGTTCCTTGATGTAAAGCGTTTTGAGTGCCTTGAAGGTAGGTAGGTAGTTTCTGAAGCCTTCTCTGATAGTTAAGTCTATATGGAGAATGAGAAAGACAGTTCTATATGCATTTCATGTTTATTTACTGACTTTTTTATCTATTAGCTTCAAATCATGTTAAAATAAAGTTGTATCATCATCATCAGTAACTTAGCTGGAATTGTATTTTGTTTAATTTGCGCACTTTGGCGTAATCTTACATATTTAGCTGGTATCTCTTCAGTTCTTGAAATGCTTATCCCCATGGTATACATCATGAAGCTCCGCCATGTTTTTCAAGTCCACACACCTACACCAAAATCATTCGATCATATATGTGCATTATGTCATTATGCAGCGAACCATCTTAAGCACAGCACTGTTTTTAGCTTAGTGCTAGTTAATGTATATATATATATACACTTATATAGGACAGAAACTCTCCATGTTATTCTAATGGTAAAATCACCAAATCTCACAGATTCTCAGATTTTTTACCCTTGATACGCTGACGAACTCCTCCTTGGGCTTTTGTTGGAATAGTCTAGATCAGGGGGGGCAAACATATTTTCACCGAGGGCCACATCAGCAAAATGGTTGCCCTCAGAGGGCCAGATGTTATGTAAAATAAATGTTTTTTAACTTGTTCATTAACCGTTTCTGTATTTATTACTTATTCAGGTTACAAATATTGCACATGCATTTCCATAGATGTAAAAAATATGGCTGTGTAACTGCGGAACTCCTGATAAAATTACATTTTAAGACCATCATACCTTCTTATTTACCCTGTCGCGGGCCACATAAAATGACATGGCGGGCCACATTTGGCCCGCGGGCCTTGAGTTTGACACGTGGTCTAGATGATTTAGAGAAGTGAGGCATCAAAAGTTGTGTGTTTTGTACATGTCTCATGGTCTTTGTGCAGCGCAGCCACAAAATTTGCCCAAAATGATGAAATTTCCAGTTCACAAAATTTGGTCCCATTTGCACATACAAAGACAAATTTTCTACAGATTTCAATCAGTTGTTAAACTCCCTGAACCCTGAACCTCCTCAGTGCGAAAGAATGGATTTGGGTGCGTTAACGCCCCCTACGGAGTGCAACTAACTTTCATATGGGAAGAAAAAAATTTGGTTAGTTGGTTTGGTTTCTGAAATGTTGTACAGGATTTATAATCTTTGTACAGAGGAGCCGCGCACTTTGCCCAGAAATCTGCAGCAGAAGACGAAGAGAAGGCTCGATATCGCCTCACCTAGGTCTAATGTAAAGAGGGAAACTGAGGGCACCACAGCAAATACAGAAGAACAAGAAGGCAATGGTTTATTTTTTAATAATTTATTGCCAGTAGGAAAGCGTGAGCTCGTGGCAGTATTCCATAAAAACCTTAACAAGACCATAGCATTGCTCACACACACATAGACACCTGAAAAAGTCACGTGTCCATGGACGACTCGGCACTATAAATATATTGGGTCCCGTTTTTCTTGGTGGAAAAATAAAGAGGTTTCAAAGTCAAAATGTACAAACAAATAAAAAAATAACAAGACGAGAATATGCAGTCGTTCACTGTTCAAGACCCTTTTTGAAATGAATGGGGGACATAGACTTACGAGTACACCGCGTCAGAAAAGCATCGCTCTTCTGTATTTTTTATTACAATGATTTGTGAACACAGTAAGGCTGATCACGCCATTTAACTCTTCTTTTCAAAAAATAAACGCATAGAATATCTACAAAACCTAGTCGACTTTGAAATCAAAACTGTACATTAACATTTACATTGAAACTGAGGACTCTATATCAAAACATTTGCATGGTTCAGTCATAGAAATTAAAGATACTGCTAAGAATGATTTTTGTATTGTCTGGTGCGGTAGAACATGTAGTGATCCTTCAGACAGCTACGTGAAGCAATGGGAGGAGTCTTCAACTAGTCTTTACAACAGGGTCCTTCTTTAAAGATAATTTTGTCCACGTTTTCTTGTAAGACCAGATTCGTCCTCGGGTACATTTTGGCACAACAATAAGTAAGTCTTTTCCGCTGTCCACATATTTACGATCATACCTGGCGCGCAATGGTAGCAACCAGAAACAGCTGACATATTGCCAAACTAAATCCAAAAATGTTCTAGAGTCGTTTCTTCTCCGAATGGTCAAAGTTCTCTCGTCTCTAGACTAGTCCATCCAGCATAGTGAGTTCGCATAGTGTAATGCTGTGGCTGTGGTTCAGGCACTTGGTTGTTGGGATCCAGTGTCAGACTTGGGTGTGCTGCTGCTGCTGGGAGTCGGGGATGACCAGGCGCTCCAGCGGGCCCTCGTCCTCCTCCTCCTCCCCGCTGTCGTAGTCGCTGAGCATGACCTCGGACTCCTCGCAGCAGGCCGACATGTCCGAGCAGGAGGCTGTGGACGCGTACAGGGACAGGGACACGTTGTCCAGGGCGACGGAGGAGTCCAGGGAGAAGCCCCCCCGCAGAGGAGCCATGGTGGGGGGAGGGGTGCTGCCCGCCGAGGTGGAGGTGCCTTGGCCATCCGCCTCCCCTCCGTCGCTCGGGTAGGAGTGCTGGGGTAGGTACTGGTTGAGGCTGTAGAGATGCGGCAGCGCCGGTCTCTGCCGTACCCCCGGAGAGGCCGGGTCTCTCGGGGTAGGGTGCTCCAGGTTTCGGGGCCTCAGCGTGTCGTACTCGGGCAGAGGAGGAGGGGGGGGCAAGTCCTCGCTCAGGGGGAAATCTTCGGGTGGTGGGGGGAAGTCGCTCTCGATGTCGTAGCCTCCCGGGTAGTAGTCCGTGTCGATGGCGCTGGGGTCGGTGTACAGCGGGGCCGGGGTCTCCACAACCTCGTACTGCGGGAATTCCTGGATTCCAGGAAGTTGAACGCTCGGCATCCAATCAGACGTGTCCCAGTGGTATCCTAGGAGACGGACACACGTTCATTATCTGTGTTAAAACTGCGGGCGTTTTAGATGTTAAGGTTTAGGTTCAAACTCACGCCATGCAAAAATAAAAGACAGGTCACGACAAAACAGCAAATACAACAGCACAACAGACTGACAGTTAGTCCCGTTAACTGTTTTTAGTAAGGCAGAGGAGGTTTAAAGGTCATCTGGACAAGCCTTTTAGTCACATTTACATTTAGACGATAATACATACAGCGCCATAAGCTTGGGTTTAACTTGAGGGTTTTATCGTTTTAGAGACTGCATCATGTAATTGTAAAAGAAAATATCGATGAGCTGATTGACTGAACACCTCACAGCACATCACTGCAGATAGTATATTGTGATTGGGATATGGCCATGCAGCAGTGATCAAATAAGTTAGAAACAAAAAAAAAGACGTCTCACAGCTTAACGCCAACTCGGCCTTGTTCTGTGTGAATTCTGTTTATGTTCTCTTCTACATAACTATTAACTGTTAGTATTTTTTTAACTGATCAAGCCCTTCATGGCGATTAACAGTGGTGGAACGTGACAAAGTAAAAGTAGTAAAGTACTGTGTGAAATTTTAAAGTGGATATTTTTTACTTTTACTTCACTACATTTGAGAGCAGTATCTGTACTTTCTACTCCACTACATTTTAGACCTGAACTGAAAAGTAAAAGTACTTTTTATTACTGTTTGAGAC
Source organism: Periophthalmodon schlosseri (assembly GCA_000787095.1). Classification (NCBI taxonomy): domain Eukaryota; kingdom Metazoa; phylum Chordata; class Actinopteri; order Gobiiformes; family Gobiidae; genus Periophthalmodon; species Periophthalmodon schlosseri. The sequence continues at coordinate 21,749 of JACM01047813.1, read as the reverse complement.
CTGCAGAAAAGGCTGAAGGGTTTATTTTTAACACATTCATAATTTGAGCAAACAAAAATTGCGAAAAAAAACGATCTATTTAATTATTTCTGTTGAACAATATTCAGCACAAATCTTTATCAGAATCGTCTGAATCATATAAGACCTCAAAATCTGCGCAAAATACTTTTTACTCTTTAAGTACATTTTTAAAGGGGTACTTTAATACTTAAGTCGATTTTTTCATGGAATACTTTTACTTTTACTTGAGTTTTTTTTTGCTCCTGTATCTGTACTTCTACTTCAGTCACAAAATGGAGTACTTCTTCCACCACTGGCGTTGAATCAATTAAACACTGCGTCGTGAACACCTTGAGCCTACACTCCTGCAGTATTTTACAGCAGCGCTGCCATGCACTCTGCCTCACACCGATATCGTACATCGTCTAGTGTCATGGAAGCTTCTCCACACAAAAACGTAGATTAGATTAGTTGAGGGGAGACGGGATTAACACAGCAATATGACAAATTCACCTGTTGGATTCTTGAGATTATGAGCCAAAATAGACTCTTTAGGAGGCCAGAGGAAAAGAAGAGAGAGAAACAACATGTCATGTTTATAGCATCTACAAGAGAAAACGGTCATAATATGAAAGGGGAATGACTCCAGAATGAAAAATTAAATATTGTTCATGCTGCCATTTTCTTAAACACTCAAAAAAGCTATTTCTACGCGTAAAAATTGTGTTTGAAATTCAAGTATTTATCTTTGACAAATTTAAATGTATTTATTTAATTTTTTTTTACATAACTGATTAACAACTGTTTTTTTTTTCTTAAACTACAAGAGAAATTACAAAAAAAAAAGAAAAAAGAGGAAAAGAACCCACCCACAAAAAAACAATAAATCAAAAATTAATATTCAGCTCTTGTGGAATAAATAAAATAAAACAAACAAACCAATAACCCGTATAAACCGTAACACAAATTATTCTAAAATCAAGTGTTTTTCAGTTTTATATTAAAAGCTTACATTTTTTACTCTTTAGTCTAAGATAATGGCAGTTGTACAATTGGCATATCACATCGGCACGATCACGACTAGCACTTAAAAGCCACGTCTCTGTGTAATACCTTCTTTGTCCACCGTGTCAACTCTGGAGCTGACAAGGTGGATCACAGTCACTATGGAGGCTTGTGAGAGAAGGGGAAGAAGATGGGAAGTATCCAGCATTAGTGATAATGCTTTCAGTGTAGACAAAAGTACTACAACAGAAGTGCGTACGGTGGAAACAAGCAACACGTCCCACATACTGGACGCTAATGGACTGATGACGTTTTTCACTGCAAAAACAAAAAGCCACTTACGTTAAAATGCAGTGGTGTAGTTTTCAGCATATTTTTCATAGTAGATTTAAATTGTGTTACTGGTTAAAATCTATATTACCAGTACAGTCACGATTTCCCTGATTGGTTTAAGTTTAACTCATTTTTTATTCCAATCCAACAGAATTTTTTTTTTTAATTTTTTTTTTAAACCCACTTGTAAAAAATATCTTCAAAACTCTTACTGAAATTGAAATGAGAAAACACATTTTTAATTGCTCTGAGTTAATTAACTAATATAAATACGCAGAAAAACACTGAAATTGAAATCAATGAAAAATATTTTAAGCTAGTTTTTGAAGAAAAAAAAAAAACCTTCTGATTTTTAAAATATTTTTTTTACACCAACAAATAATTTCCAACCAGTCAAAGAATTTAGTGCGTTTTTTTTGTTTTGTTTTTTTTTATCTAGTGAAAAATTTTAATCATTTTCTCAAACCTACCCAATTAAAAATGAACACTCTCCAGCCATTTTAGCTTCAGTAGCCATTCATTTTTGCAGTGTTGTTCTACAGTGAATGTTTTCTTTGTGGACTGTGCACGAGGCGATGTTTGGGGGAGGGGAGAGAGGAGCACACAGCAGGAGGTAGATGCGTTTGTTTTGTGGAGGATCACACTTTGCATGAACATACTGAGATGCTACGGGCTGCTGTCCACACTACAGATGGTACAATCACTCCCATTTTCCCCCAGAGATTATTCACTGAGGGAAGGCAGCAACAGGAGGAAATGGGAACTGTATACAAATGACCCAACGTGTGCTTCACTATGTTTTGGATGACTTACGAGCAGCACGGGACTACCTAAGATCTTACATAAGAACAGGGTGGAGGCTGGAGACGGAGGAGGAATACTGGACCAGGGAAATGGACCTTGATGATCTTGCAACTGATGGTTCATCTAAAAATACTCTTAAAATAATATCTGTTGACTTTACTATACTTGTTAAACAAATGTGTTCTCTGTATTTGATATATGGTTTAAGCTAATGTCACTGGGAAAACTTTGAGAAGCACTGGGTGACCTCAGATCTTCAGTGAGAATCTTAGCCTGGACCCATCAGGCTGGGAATCTAGGAACTTCTTGCTGTGAGGTTAAAATGCTAACCTCTAGAAATTGGTTGATAATTTTTGTGCTTTTGTGCGTGTGTGAGTGTGTGTTTTTCCCCCATGGCCAATGATGATTGTTTAGAGACTAGAGCAAAATGGTGAATAAGCTCTTCTGATATTTTTGGACCCATGCGTTGGATTGATTTTGGTCATTTTCTATAAAACTGTATGATCTGAAATGGCAACAAACGTATTTACAACCCTATTTCACATCAAACCCATAAGAGAGTGGTAGTCAATATACTTTCTTTAAAAAAAAAAATATTTATATACATTTTGTTTATTAGATGAACATTCTATATATCTCAGTTTTCTATATGATTATTCCTTTTGTCTTTAGTTAGCTAGCAAGCGTAGCTAACTGTTGCAATTTTGAATATTTGAGCTCTTGGTTGTTTTACGTTAATATTCTTAAAGCTAAGCTACTTGTGCACTATTTACTTCCTTGTCAACAACCAATCCCACGGTCCATTATTCACCCCCGTCTTAGGTAGCGATGAAAAACGGAGATGACAATAAAATAATAAAAAAAACCCAAAACAAACATATACACATATACCCAAATGTATTCCATGTTTGCTTTTAAAATCCCTCTGACAGATCTGACACTATAATTCAAACAAAGACACAAAAGAATAATAAAAATCATGCTTAAAAATACATTAAAACAACAAACCATGACATCATGCATAAACAAAAAATGCTGTCTGAGACCACCAAACTAGTGCATCCAGAGCCAGAGGTTTTTTTTTTTTTTTTAAATTTCCTGGCAGAACCACAGCACGTGTGGCGATTGCTTCCGTCTGTGGCGGTAGTGACTGAAAACTTACAGGCCGGACCCTATTTAAAACCTGGTCCTGGATCTGTGGACTGATTTAATCCATATGGGAGCTGGTTTAGCCCCGCAGCGAAAACAAAAACAAAAAAAAAAGGGAAGAAAGAGAAAGAGAAGTGACCCACAGCCACCATTTTGTCCATTCTGAGCATGCAGAGAAATACTGTTAGCGTTCAAAAGAGCAGACTGCAAATGCATCTTGGTGCGTTATAACTCAAACTTTTTCAATATCTGTTAGTTGATTTTGAATTGTGAGAATACAAAAGAGGAGGAGGAGAGTTTTTACCGTTGTCATCGCAGGATTCGGACTGGAAGGAGCTGAGGGAGTGGACTTCGGACATGCTCCCGCGGGTGTTGTACGGGTGGCACGCGCTCTCCTCCACTGGCTTCTTGGTTAGACACGGGTCGAGGTCCACCACTTTTGCTGGATTACAAAATGCAGTGTTAACTAAAATGCTATTACAAATCAGATTTCAAGAGATTTCAAGTGTTTATGTCTAGAATTTTGGGTTTAATAAAGTACAAGGGACATGTTCAAACCCCGCTCACTACTCTCACTCTGATGCTGAACCATGACAGAGAAACAACTGACTGGGATGGTCACAGGAAGTTGTTTCAACATTGTTCTCATCCAGCAACATCTCTAACTGGATAAATTGTCTATCCTTGGCAGGTAATGCTATGTAATGCTACAGCAAGTATCGCAATATCAATCCAATACAGAGAGAGTTTTGAATTAAAACTTCTTAAATGTAAATAATTTTATGTAGACATCGAGAGACTATCGTTATCTTATCTTAAGTGGACATAAATAAACGGGAAAACAATCAATGTATTTCAAAAACTGATTCAAAATTGAGGCAAAACCACATTTTTTTGATGGAACTTTAAGTATCTATTTTAACGCCCATCACTAGATGTTACAATATGTTTTTCGTTGAATTTAGGCGGTATATAATTCTATTTATTTGCATTTTATTTCTGCAAACAGGAGTAAAGGTGTTTCCCTGATGTCAAATATACATTATAAATTCAGACACTTGTACTAACACAGCACAATATCACCGCACTTACCGTCATAGTCATAATCCCAGTTGGGTTTCTGTATGGAGTCACTATCCGACACTGAGTTGGATGGAGGGGGCGGGGGCAGGTTGGGTGCCACGCTGCACACGGCTACGGTCTTCCGATGGCCGTGCACCGAGTCGGGGTTAAAGGTCGTGAACTCCGGGTGCTCTGGTATTGCCGAGCCCTCGAACGAATTCCTGTCCAGGTTGTTCCTCGAATCGCTGGGAATACTGGGCGTGTAGGAGATGGGCCTGACCGGAACTTGCGGCGGGATGTCTGAGTAGATGTTCTTGTTCAGCTTGGAATCAAAATACGGCCGGTGGAGGAACGAATGCGGGACGCTGGAGCCCCCTGGCGTTTTGTCGTCCTCGGCTTTGGCCTTGCTGCGGCAGGCCCTCTTCCGGATGAGGATGAAGAGGAGCACCAGGATGAAGATGCTGGTCACGAAGACCACGATGCCGATGACTTCCTCCAGGCCAATGTTCCAGGAGGTGGAGACAAAGTCGTTACGGACCTCGGCGCGGAGCTCGCACGTGAGGCCGGTGAAGCCAGAGGAGCAGTTGCACTTGTACGAGCCGTAGGTGTTGTGGCACTGGCCGCCGTTGGAGCAGGGGTTCTTCACACACTCGTCTACATCAGTCAGGCACCTGAATTAAAACAAAAAAAACTTGAAATTAAACTTAAAAATTCCAAAGATATATTTATTGACCTCTGTTTAGCCCGGATTCAAGCCTTTTTTCATGACTCTGAAAGCCATGGATAGAAAAAAGGAATGTCTAGATGAGTTAAAATCACTTGAATCCAAACGTCCATTAAGCTGAACTTGAGAAGATTGGACAAGTTCAGCTTAATGGACGTTTATTATTTCAGCTCAACCTTTTACCTCATTTTCTTGTCCCTATATAAAAATGTGATATAAAAACGCTCCAGATCACACCATGTTGTTTTGTTGTCACTGAAATAATGAACTGCTATGCATCCCTTTTGGCTATTTAACTTATATATAAAAAAATAAACAAAAATCAATAGACCAAATGCTGTGATGATGCTATGGTTGGAATGGTCAGATCCAAATAATGCACAAATAGACATACCTCTCTCCTTGAAAGCCAGCTTCACATTCACAAACTGGACCATCTAAACTGTCAATGCACTTCCCACTGTTCTTACAAGGGTTGTCTCTGCAGTATGGACCCATCTGGCACCTTGGTAAAGAACATTATTGTTGATGCATTACACGACATTACAAGTATGTTCTTAGTTAACATTTCTTAGGAAGTAAACAAAAACAACTGTTAAAATACTACTAGCTTTGAGATCAGAAGTCAGCAGATAAAGAGTGTCAGGAAATGGCCCATGGTTAAACGCTCAAAAAGTCAAGTCAATCTTTATAGCAGGACATTTAAAGTGTCTGTAACTGATTTCTTTCCATGTAGTTGAGCATAATATGTCTTACACCAGATATATTGTAAAAGCAGCTCTTAAGGTTGAAATGAGACAACTGTGTGCTGTGCATTGAACTGTAAAGCGTTTTATCTTCCAAGAATCTGAAAGTGCTCTGTTAGCATGCTAGTTGTTTTTAGCATTAACGTGATGGTAAAACGCTGTTCTGCCCTCTGAATGTTGGGAAAAGTCCTTATAAACTCATTGCGGTGAAAAATTAGGATGCTCGGGGTTCATAAGGTAAATGAGGAATAACTCTGGACCACTGCAAACCGTTTAAAATGAACTAGTTCTGTTTTTCACGTTTTGAAGACAGTAAAAATCGTGTACAGTGCCTTTTAAATATGAATGGGATTTTCGGTGTACCTTTGTCCGGAGTACTGCCCTCTGCACTGGCAGTAGAAGTCGCCCGCGCGGGGGACACAGGTGCCCCCGTACAGGCAGGGGTTGGAGGCACAGGGGCTGATCCCGATCTCACAGTGGGCACCCATGAACGAGGCCGGACACTTACAAAAGTAACCTGCACAAAAGGTGAGAAGATCGGCATGAAAACCAAAGAATTCTGCCAGAATTAGCCGAGTTGCTTTTTTATGGGTTTAAATTGTTAACTGCTATGGCAATGGTCTCAATTTTCCTCACTCTGAAACCCATGGATAGAAATTGAGAATATTAATGTTACTTCATGCTTGATGATATGTGCCAATGAGGTTAAGAATTTGCTCTCACCCTATAGGCAGATATATTTTCTTAATTTAGGCAAAATTATCTTGAAAACAGTCAAAAATGTCATAAAACAAGTTAAAAAATCTAGGTCATTTATACACTATTGCATCTAGTCAAGCAAAAAATACTCAAATTAATTAATATTCGTAATTTGGGCCATTTTAACCATTCAAGATTTTTTAAATCTATTCATTTGCAGTAAGAACTTTGCCTGCAATGGCCGCCGCAGTTCCTTTACAAGTGTTTGGTGGTAAAAGTCTTGAGCACTTCCTGCACATGTTACGCAGAGAGCTTGGGGGGGACCTGGGGAGCGTGCACCTTGAACCACAAGCAGGTTTATAATGAGGAGCAGGAGTGGAACACTGGGTTTTACTGCAGTGACTTATTAGTGAAACAGACTTCAAACAAACCTGCAGCTCATGGCATTTCACTATAAAAACAGGTGAAGTCAAAGGAGTGGAGCTGGATCGGAATTATGTTAAAAATCTAGGACTTATTTAAATTGGATCATATTTAAATTATTATCTATAAGATACTTGCTGCAAATAACTGTGAATAATTCTTGTTGTCATATTTCAAAAACTGTAATTCAAATTGGGTCTTTAGTAACTTAAACATAACTGTAACTTTTACTGTCATTTTGGCGCAAAGGATTATGGTCTTTGTAGTTACCTCTGCTTTTTTACCTTGCCACATAGTGCAAATGTCCATACAAATATTGCGCGACTTTTAATACTGCAATATTTCAATACAATACTATTAGTTACATCTTACTATGAATTATTACGCTAAATGTTTTAATGTTTTTAATTGTTTGTAGCCTAGTTAGTCAAGTGAAAGTTCTCACTTCTCTAATTCCTTTGCAAGTAATTCTTTTGTCTTTGGATCACAATAGTGTTGTCTTCATGATCATATTCAAATACATTCAATAATAAAACAAAAATAAAACTTATACTGAAGTTGTAACTTTGTACGCAACTTTTTGTGCATCTTTAAAGGTCCTCTATTTGTTTCATTCACACATGTTTGAGTAACGCTTTATTATTAGTCTGTCTGCATCTCCAAAGCTCAAAATGATCTGTTCCACCTTGTGATGTCATAAAGCGGTAGTGGTACCATCTGCCTTTTATCTTTAGTTCAGGAGAGTTTGGCGATTCCAGGGCTGAAATCATTCAAATGATTAAAGTAAAGCTGTATGGAGTTTAAAAACAACCCAACTCTGGATAGGTTTTTGATGAGGAAACAACATTATACCAGATCAGAAAATGGTGTAAAATGGGCCCTTAATAATATAACTCTTGTAAAATTATTTTTAATCTCACAAAAGACCTTCATTCATACCTCCATTGGGCAGAGAGGTGCAGGTTCCCCCGTTGGTGCAGGGGTTACTGGAGCAGCTCTCCGCGGGGGCCAGAGCGCAACCGGGGGCCACGTCCACCATATCCTCCAGAACCGCGTGAGCCCGGCGAGCTTTGGTGTTCAGAGGCAGATCCTGACCGTTCAGACTGATCGCCTCCATGCAGCCCCGAAAACCGTTAGCGAGGGGCAGGCTACGTCCGTGTCTGGAGGAGGACGGGGCGTGCTGGCGTACATGCCCCCCGAAGTAGACGCTGTTGTCCAGGTTGAGGGTGCGCAGGGTCCCCGGGGCGGTACCGGAGGCGGCGTGGACCCGGTCGAGGACGAGCTTGGCGTAGTTCCCGTCGACCTCCAGGGAGACGCTGTGCCATTCGCCGTCGTTCACCTGAGCGCTGTGCACGGAGACCAGGCCCGGGCCACTGCCGCAGTCGAACTTGTACTGCAGGCGCCCGTTCACAATCTGAAAAGAGGAGGAGGACGAGATTTAGAGATATTTGAAGAGCGTAATCATTTGCCTGACAAGCCAGTCCCTTGTAAAAGCCAAAAGTAAAATCTGTCAACTGGACAAAAAGATGTAGGAGTGAAGACGTTTCGCTGCTCATCCAAGCGGCTTCTTCAGTTCTGCTCAGACGACTGGTGGACACTGCCTTATATCTATCTGAAGGGAGGAGCTAACTACACTGAAACTGAAAACAGCTATTGTTTACAGTTTCTGTTTGTAGGCCAGGTCTACTGAGCTACACTAAGTGTGCACTGTGCCTGAGTCATACTTAGCATATTCATTCAGCTCTTAATGGGTGCTTTGACACCTATTCGTAACTTCTGGCTTTTACTATGGATCATGAACTTGTTGGCTTGTTTTTCACTTAAGCTCTGACAATGCTAAAAAGATATATATCAAGTATAGTCTATATATAGTTAAACACAATTTTGGAAAACGCAATTTAATACATCTTTTCAGACTGTAAAGAAAGAGAAAGAGTAAGTTTCATAAACATAAAAATACAGCATTGGGAAGCTATTTGTCTTATCTGTTCTTATGATTAACAACCGCAAGAATATTAATATACCCGACCAAGATAATTTTAGTTTTGCTATAAATCCATGTCAGGCGCGGTCATAACTCACCCCGTATCAGATCCTACTGTGTGCAGCCATTTATTGTAATGGCATCAAACACATTAGAATTTTATCTTTGTAATACATATAAATTCCCTTTGAAATTTACCGCTTGGACTTAATCAGCTGCAGATTAATTTAAGTATGACGCAATTGTGTTTTATTAACTAACTATAACTTCTATTTATCTTCCCAATGGTATTATTTTGATAGCATCACCATTATTCTGTTTAATGTATGAAATCAATACATGCAATTTAAAGTAACTTGGGGCGTCTGCTGCCCGCTTGTCTCCATGGAGATGTTATTGATTTGTTATTGTTTCACCGTATGGCATTACATTTATCTTGCTTTTATTCAATTTGAGGTCTTTGTATTACTAAAAAACATGCATTCTCGCTGGGAATGGGCTCACCTCTCCACAGATCTGACCTGTAACTTGACCTGGTCGTGTCACCTGGTTCATTCCATTGAGGTAGACAAGTTTAATTACATACTGTGCAAAAAAATAACATCTCCATGGAGAGAAGCAAGTGGGGGAACTTCCACCAGAAAAGTTCTAGTGGAACATAGTGCAACTTTATCATTAAAAACATGTTAGGAATCATTTTAATAAGGGGAGCCACTTTGTTAATTTTACTTATATTTCCACTACATGTAAGTATATTATCTAGTATCTGTATTCACGATCCCCTTGCAAATCTCAACCAACCTAGCATTTATTTAAAAAAAAAAAAGTTCCATATTAAAATTAGCTTTGACAGCAACTCCTTTCATTATCATAACTTATGCCTCTCCAATTTACAGAACATTAGAGAGGCTGCAGACATGAAAACTTTCCATGGCAGTTAGGGAAGAACAATAGCCTCCTTTTGGCCAGGTTTTCAAGTCTGGCACGCAGACGCTATACCAGACAAAGAATGTGTGGAAAACGGCACAGTGCCTCCCTCCCACTGTAAAAATAGTTCTTGTATGTGAGTCTTTTTTTCTTTCTTTCCCATTGCTGCTTTCTCATACAGTAGTCTTCATGTGAAAGGTTTATAAAAATGCTTGAACTCAAAGCTAGAAGGTCTCCAGAGAGGACACGTCAGTTGTGAGTTCATAAAGTGGGCTTTAAATGGAAATTTGGGCTGGAAATAAACAGTGGAGCAATGCAAATGGTGGTTCAGAATGGACTGGGCACTTATAATGGGAAATATATTGCATATACTGTATATACTGTGATACTGTGTGTGTGTGTGTGTGTGTGTGTGTGTGTGTGTGTGTATATATATATACACACACACACACACACACATATACATATACATATATATTTTAATTTATGTTCAAATCAACATACTGGTTAAGTTGATATAATTAAGTGTTTTGGTTCAAGGCGATTATCCAATCATGAAGCAGGACGAGCCTCACTGGTCTCTCATTTGGGTTGCCAGTTTTAATGTTGGAATCCAGTTGGATTGGAAACCTAAAAATACTCTTAATTATCACCCCAGCACCTGCAGCCAATCATGAATCAATGCTAGAGTGAATTCTGGAGGTACAACTTATATGTGTTCTCTATTTATCTCTCTATCTTCTTAAAAATGTAATAGCAAAGGCTACATACATTTAATAATTTCTTTTTTTTTTTTTACCCAGTCAGATAACTTATTGTTATTTCTATTCAACTAATAATTGGTGGGCAAAATGTAACAATGATAACTACATACATTTTTTAAGGCAGTGGATTTTCTTACTTTTATGTGCAGTTACACATATTTTTCATTTTAAAAAAGAGAAAAAAAAAATAGAAGAACTGTATGCACCAATAATAAATGAATGAATATAAACGTCAAAGACTGTGCGTAGACCTACCTCCAGTATGCTGTAGTCCGTCCCTTTGGCGTACATGACAGTGGCGTGGCTCGAGAAGGTCCTCAGTCTCAGAGACAACTTCATCAACTCCTTATTGTCATTTTCCATCAGATGGTATTTGACATAACCGTTTCCATTGAATGTGAGAGAGTGGCCATCTGGATGACACAGAAAAAAGCAGAAAAAAAATTAATATTGAATGAAATTTTGAACATTTGTAGAAAGATTGGATATGTTTGTGGGGGTTGTTACCGGAGCATTTGCCCTTCTTGCCTTCAGGACACACACAGCTGTACTGGTTTTCTCTGGGATCAGACACACACTCCATTCCCTCTGGACAGGGGTTGCTGTCGCACAGGTTGTTCAACAGGGGACATTTGCCTCCTAAAATACAACCATATGTGGATCAGACTCGACACATTAGACGCATTTTATTTTTTTTCATTTGGTTGTGTTTTTAGCACTGAAAACACACATCCTTATTGCGAGTGAGCTTGCATCTCCACAAACCTGACTCTTAAGTGGCCTGGAGGAGGGCCTCCTTCTGCTTGTTTTTGTTAGAAATGTTGTTCCTTTGGGTATAATATTTCACAGTATGGCATAAAATGTATCACTCTCCATGGAGAATATTCCGAAGCGGTGTGCTGCCTCCAGAAAGTTACATATTGTGCCTTTAACTAAAGTGCAATGAAATATGTTATCTAATATTCATGGATATTTTTGTTTCCTTGACAAGTACAAATGTACCCAAATAAAGAACAAAACTAACATGATAATCACATCACATGTTAAATGTAAATGTAAACTACGGGGTGAGCAAGTTTTATTGGAAAGGTGTTTCAAGTACGTCACTTATAATGACCAATCAGATTGTGATAAATCTTGCGGCAAGAGGTGAGTAACACTAAAACATTGTACTTTTCAGAGTACTTGTCTAGCAGTGTACTTTTACTCCGCTCCTTTAACTGTAGGTTATAATTTAGTTTGTCTCATTCTGTGTCTGTCTTTTGAAAATACCAGATTTTGTGCATTATTTACTGTTTTGTCCTTCTTCTTTATCCTTCTTCCTCGTCCTTATTCCTCTTTATTTATACAGGGGAACCCAATGAGAGCACTTTTTCATGGGTGCCTTCAAATTATATTAACTTCAAATTAAAAATAAGATAGGATGGTTACGTTCCTACAGTTACTCTTACTTAATTTCCTGGGCCACTACTCTGTACTTCTACAATGCTACTCTTACCTGAGTACACTCTTTGGCTACTCTACCCACCTCTGCTTGTGGTCCTCATAACTCTCTCTGACCTCTAATCTTGCGTTTACCTTGGCACTGGCAGGTCGCGGTCCGGACGTGTCTGGGGCTGACAAAGCTGAGGCGTGCTGTGCTGTAGGTGTTGATGGAGCTCTTGTCCAGAGAGATGACCTCGTCGCAGAAGAGCAGGGGACAGTTCAGTCCCGCGCACAGCTTCTGCACCACACGCACGATACGCACCCCAGTCATCTCCTCGATCACAGCCGCCGACGAATTCAGCTTACGGAACACCACCTGGGAAAACGCAATCAGTATAAGAGTGTCAATGTGAAGTCAAAAGTACTGAAAATAAGATACTAATCAATACTAAACCTAGTATCGAAACCAGATACTCATTTGAGCAGGTAGCGATACTAAAGGGTCAGAAATGAACCTTTCCTGAATAGCTTTAGAATGATCTTGAGCTGTATCAGAACGAGTATAAGACACATAGACTAGTACACGCCCATGGACCACTATGGAACCTACTGGACGATTTAAGAATTACATAGATATAACACCACATGGAAATATAAAAGAAAGTACACCCTTTGCGTTGAACCCTGGTTTGCACTTTTGGCGTTTCTTGACCCTGATAATGCAGAGCAGTCAAGTGAAAACCATCTCAGGAGACTTCATCGAGAAGCTCACTGGGAGAAGACCGAGGGTTTGTAGCTTTAGCAACAAAGCAAAGGCGACTGCTTTGAGGATTTGAATAGAAAATATAAAAATATATATAATTCAAATATTTAAAGTCTTTTGAATGTATCTAAAATGTAGAAAGTAGTAAACTTGAAGAAAAATAACACTGAATAGATTTGAATAGAAAATATAAAAATATATATAATTCAAATATTTAAAGTCTTTTGAATGTATCTAAAATGTAGAAAAATAACACTGAATAAGAATGTGTGTCCAAACTTTTGAGTAGTGTATATTAATCTGTCAGATGTACTTGAAGCTCCCCTCCTGCCCTCACCTCCTGCGACTGGTACGGACTCCCGGCTCTCTCCAGCGCTAGCAGCACGTCCAGGTCGCCCTGCTCCGACGGCTGCAGGCTCACCAACTGCACCTCGCTCCTCCTCACCCCGGCTATGTTCCTCAGCGCCCTCTGGAAGTTCCTCCAGTAGTCCCCTATGAACTCCTCCGGCGCTATGCTAGCAAACCGCACCGCTATCGAATTATCCAGGGCTTGCTGCTGAGCTTGGCGAACGTGCACGTTAACATCCGCCGCAGTGGTGAAGCGCCCGTCCGTCACCGTTACGTTCAGGGGGTAGTGTCCGACGTCCAGCGGCTTGAGGGCGATTATTTTGCCGTCAGAGGCCGCGACGGAAAACATGGCTCCGTTCTGGTCGGAGGAGGAGGAGGAGGAGGAAGAGGAGGGGGCCAGGCTGTAGGTGAGGGTGTCGTAGATGTCTTGGTCGGTGGCGTGGATCTTGCCGAGGACGCCGCCTGGGTACTCGTCGGCTGCCGTGGAGATGAAGACGTCGAGGGGTAAGATGGCGGGAGGGTAGACGCTTTCTTCAATAATGCGAACGCTGATGAAAGTGACGGAGGACAGCTGGGGTTGGCCGCTGTCGGAGACCTGAGGAGACAGAAAGGTATGGGGTTTTTTTGTTGTTGTTGGTAGCGCTGCATGATATTGGAAAATTGTATACAATACGGCTGTTAAAGGTCTTATATTACGCAAAATGGATTCTTGTGAGCTATTGGTTGGGTTGAGTAATCCTAGTTTATCAGTCTGTCTATATCTCCAAAGCTCAAAATGCTCTGTTCCACCATGTGATGTCATGAAGCAGTACTTTTCAAGTTAACAGCTACTTTTAACCTTTTGTCCAGTAGAGATTGTCAATTCCAGGGCTGAAATCATCCAAGTGATCCTAGTGAAGGTGTATGGAGTTTAAAAACACCGTGGAGTGTGTTAAATATGTGTGAATGAAACAAAACGCAACTCCAGGTGTGTCTGTGATGAGGAAACAACATTAAAACATAGATCGGAAAATACAACAACTGCGATATCAGAATCATTTACGTTATTTTACACTATTTTATTCTCGATAGTCATCACATAAACTACACATTTACTGCTACAAGTGATGTCTTTTAGATCAAGTATTTTTTTTTACTTTTTTTACATTTGTCCAGCAGAGGGCACTGTAGCACTTTAGCACAGCAGCAGCAGCACAAGAGGACAGGTACTTCTTTCCCTCCTTCACAGACATTAAACATTAAAGTGGTCATCTGCTCAACTTAAAAGCCTCCATGAAGGTCAGGGAGGGGTACCTGCTTCTTGTCTCCCCAGGACTCTCTTTTAGCTACAGCTTTGTCATCTTTACTCTCCATCTACAGTTTCTATAGTGACAAGTTCGCGACATGGAAGAAATGCTTTACAATAACAAAGACAATACACAAAGTGGTCGGTGAGTCTGCACGATATATCGCGATCAAATCAAAATCACAATTTGAGTCGGTGTAACTATCAAATCGACTAGACTACGCCCCAATAACAAAGACAATACACAAAGTGGTCGGTGAGTCTGCACGATATATCGCGATCAAATCAAAATCACAATTTGAGTCGGTGTAACTATCAAATGGCGAAGACTAGGCCCGTCGCGATGACATATTTTGAAGTTCGATACATCGCTGAAGTAAATATAGACGATAAACGATAATATTGAATAAATAAACAGCAGAAAGAAACACTTCAGTACTTAGTTTGCATCTGTGATGAGTCATACAAGTTATTAATTCAAACTTTTATGACTTACATCTTATCATACAGCCAAAAAATAACCAAAAATTTCGTAGTAGCGCAAAAAAAAATGTACACACGACAAATATTGACCCCAAAAATATATAGTTCCAACTTTCATATACTGAACGATAAGTCGATATAGTAATTACTGTGACAGGTCTAGCAAAGACTGCAGTTATTTAGACAGTAGAATGAACCCTGCGAAGAACAAAATATCCTGTCTTTTGATAGTAAATATCTTGTTGTACCTGTAGTTTCGACCTCTACAAACATGTTCTGAAGTGCATGGGATTCTTGTATTTGTTTATCAGTTCATTTTTCAGTCTCCTCTCGGATGTGAACGCTCCTGGAGTTATTCACGCCGTGCGCTCCGAACTGAATCCTACTTTTTAAAATATATGCCACAAATCCAACTGCCATTACTTGTCAGACTTTTTGGATGTATTTATTTATTTTTACATATATATCTATTTTTCACTCATCAAAAAATACCTGGAGTTGTGTTTTGTTCCAATCAGTCGTATAATCCTGCATATATAGGATGTCGAATCACTACAAAGTTTGCAGCCTCCACACTGGGTGTAGTCTGGCGGTACATCAGGGTGCTCCTTCATGTTTTTAAAGTCTTACACCTTTACCAATGCAATTTTGATCATTTCAGAGCTCAAATTAGTTTTTACTGTGCCACCAATGAGATACTTTGCGATACACTATTGTTTTTAGCTTGGTTTACACAGCTTCACCCACCACTGCTCAGTCATTGCGCCCTCTGTTGGCATTTTTACATGAAGTACTTGTACTATGTAACTTTCTGGCGAGGAGTCCGCCACCCGCTTGTCTCCGTGGAAACGTTATTGCTTTGTCTTTATGTAGCACTAAACAAGCACGTAATGCCACCAGGCCAAGTTGCGGGTCAGATCTGTGGAGAAGCGAGCTCACTCACTGTAGGAATGCATGTTTTTCAATGTATTTTTGAGCACTCCAACAACTGCAGTTTTAATAAATGCAACATGGATGAGTTAAAAGCCATACTGTGAGAGAAAAAAATATCTCCATGGAAACAAGCTTGTGGCGGGCTCCCTACCAAAAAAAGTTACACGGCGCACCTTTACGAAATGAAACACAAAGGTGAGTGAATCCAAAATAGTTTTAAAAATCCTGAAAAATTCATAATATTGGCCCTTAAACCACTACAATGTTTTCTGTGTTCGATGTTAGTAAGTACTTTGAACTCAACTCACAAAAGAAATCCCAAATATCTCGACTTTTCACTCTAACTTTGAGTCTATTAAATATTGATGTAAAAAAATCGCAGTATTTTAGGCTCAGATAAACCTTTAGTGGCCTGGGAGTCGAGCCCGACCAGAAGAACTGAAGGGGGGGAAAGTCCGATTGAGTGAGCATGAAAGAGCGCTGGTCCAGGCAGTGACAAATAGCCCCTGTTGCTGTAGCCTGACGCTTTGATCAATAGAAACTCTCTCTCTTTCTCTCTTTCACCCTCTTTCATTCTTTCTCTCTTTTTCTCCCTCTTTTTCTTTCTTTCCCTTTCTCTCTCACTTTCTTCCTCTCTCTTTCCCTCTCACTCTCTCTATTTCTCTCTCTATTCCTCTCTGTTCCTTTTCTTTCCCTCTCTCTTTGTATCTTTCCCTCTCTCTTTCTCTCTTTTCCTGTCTTTTTCTCCCTCTATTCCTCTCGGTCTCTTTCTTTCCCTTTCCCCCTCTCTCTTTCTCTTTACCCCTCTGTCTCTATTTCCCTCTCTCTTTCTACTCTTTTTGTATCCTTCCATCTCTTTCTCTTTACCACTTTTTCTCTCTATCTCCCTCTCTTTCTTTCTCTTTGTATCCTTCCATCTTTCTCTTTACGATTTCTTCTCTCTATCTCCCTCTCTATTTGTATCCTTCCCTCTCTTTCTTTCCTCTCTTTCTCTTTTCCTCTCTGTTTATCTCTTCGCCTCTTTCTCTCCTTCCATCTCTCTTTTCTCTTTATGACTTCTCTCTATCTCCCTCTCTCTTTGTATCCTTCTCTCTCTTTCTTTCCCTCTCTCTCTTTTCTCTTTTCCTCTCTATGTTGCTCTCTTCTCCTCTCTCTTTCTCTCCTTCCATCTCTCTTCCTCTTTACGACTTCTCTCTATCTCCCTCTCTCTTTCTCTCTTTGTATCCTTCTCTCTCTTTCTTTCCCTCTCTCTCTTTTCTCTTTTCCTCTCTATGTTTCTCTCTTCTCCTCTCTCTCTTTCTCTCCCTCCATCTGTCTTTCTTTCTCATTCGCTCCGACTTACCTGAGCTTGTAGCAGGTAGTGTTCTTTAGTTTTCCTGCTCAGCTCTCCCCGAGTCACCAGGGCTCCGGCGGGATTGATGTGGAAGGCGTCTCCGTGGTTACCGTCCACAATGGCGAAGCTAAACGGCGGTCCGTTGTAGCCCGCGTCCCGGTCGCTAACGGTGAGCTGGAGGACGCTAGTGCCTACGGGACGGTTTTCCTGAAAAAGAGAAGTAAAGAATGTGTTTGCTACTTGTTTTTTGGTTGTGGGGCAGGCGGAGGAGGGTCAGTTTTGGCTCGTGTCAAACGTATTCATTGTATATATACCCCACCAGGCGAAGGTTTGAACACACCTTCTCATTCAGTATTTTTTCTTTTCTTTTTATTACGTTCTATACTTTCTATAGACACAGAAGACATCAAATATATGAAGCAAGATGTATATGTATATATCTAGTATCCACCCTTTGCTTTGTGGACAGCGCTGCAAACCCTTATCCTTCCTCTTCTTGATTTGTGGACAGCGCTGCAAACCCTTATCCTTCTCTCTTCTTGATGAAGTCTCCTGAAATGGTTTTCACTTCACCGTTGCCGTTGCTCCTTGTCAGGAAATGCCAAAAGTGCAAACCAGGGTTCAAAGCAAAGGGTGGCTATTTGAGTTTCGAGTTACTGTGCGTATATTTATTTTTCTGGTTGTGTCCAGACGTCCATGGTTTTGACTGGTAGTGTAAATAAACTTACGGGATGACTGGCAGTAGAACATTATGTAGTGTAGTGGAAGTGCTACTAAAAAAATAAAGCTAAGTAATAACGAAATGCTCCTTTCAACGTTTTGCAAGGTTTTGCACCCGCAGCCCTGTTTCAATACAAACTGGATTAGAGAGCTGTAGTCACCTTTTGTGCAGCGTTCTCTTTAGACTAAAGGGTTCAAATGAAGCTTTATACATATTTTTAGGCAGTTGATGAGCACAAACCAAATATCAGCCGACCTATATCGGTTTATCTCTAGATGGGTCCCACTGCTCCTGAAAGGTTTAACCAGAGACACTGAAGGACGGGTCAAATGCAGAGAATGAATTTCCCTCATGAGGATCAATAAATATACCGTACGTACATACGTTGCACATGTGAAATTATCGCTTTGTGCAGAAATGATCACAATAGCCCTTCGATTCCCAGTCATTTTCATCTTCTTTCTTCTCTTTCTCGCCTTTGCATCTGCCCCTCCTGCTTTTACAGTACACTCTTCCTTTCCCTATCTGCATTGCCGTACTTAACATGCAGCCTCTGTCTTTCAATTTACAATTCCCTCACCTCGCTCCCTCTCTCCTCACCTCCGCTCCCTTCTTGACATTCTCCTCTCGCGCTCCTCCATTATATCTCTGTGTTAATCCCTCTTTCTGCTCCACCCCTCTTTCAAGCGACGTTCTTTTATTTTCCGTGAACTCTCCCCTGGTCCAATAATGCGATCGGGGTGTACATAGCGAGCGCGCCCCTCCCCCCTACCTGGATGATGAGGCTGTAATTGGCCTGGGAGAAGACAGGCGGGTTGTCGTTGATGTCCAAAATGTCAATGTTGATAACGGTGGTGCTGGAAAGGGGCGGCAGTCCATTGTCTGTGGCCACAACGGTGAGACTGTATCCGGAGATCTGAAAGAAATGAGGACGGGGGCCCGGTTTAAAACTTAGTGGAGGACAAGTTTGCTGTTTATGCTGAAAACATGCCGTGTGTTTGGTTTATGAGGAATTTCTTTTGCAAAATTCACAAAAACTGGCACAAATTTGAAGGTCCTATTGTGGGTTTTCAGATTCTACAATGTGATGATGTCATACACCCAGATGGGGGCAAGAGCCAGATTTCCATACTGATTGCACTGTAGTTTGCCATGAAATATCCAAAAGGTAATTGCACAAATGTTGAACCTGATCATATCTATAAGTGACCAGACCATAGAACTCACCATATTACAACAAAAATCTGCATTTTAACAATATTCACTTTAGCTGCCCCCATCTGTTTTAACCCTGGAGAACCCACGGGGGCAAATTTGGCCGCAGTTAATTGCTGCTACCCAAAATGAACAAACAAAAAAAATATGTCAAATTTAACTTCAAAAGCCCAGAGTAACACTTCTGGCCCCTGCATAGAGACACCTAGTGGATGAAAACTGACCTAATATGAGCCAGAATAGTAGTGATTTTGGCCCTGTTTCCATTGGCCAAAGTGCGTTTGTACATTTGAAATTCAGTTCTAACATGCAACAAATAAAGCAAAAAAGAACATTGTCTCATGTCTCATTGTATCTGTGTGGTTGACTGATTATTTCCTAAATTTCTCATGTCTCATTGTATCTGTGTGGTTGACTGATTATTTTCCTAAATTTAAAATAGTTTGCATTGACAGTGTTTGTTATTGTGATTCTTTGAAATGATACACCTAAAGCCCAATGGGTCAAATTTGGCCCTGATCCTAAATTAGGGAATAAAGTGTTAAAATTGAAAAAGTGGATATTTTAACTTATAGCAGTAATTTATTGCATTGTTCATAATTTTCCAAAGAAGAAAAGGGTTCTTGGGTTCTCCAGGGTTAAATATGATTGGCCTATAGATTGTTGCGATGTCATCTGAAACCCAGAAATACTAGTATTATTTAAACACTTTGCACACCTTACACTTACAATAAAGTATAAATACGCATACAAGTGGCTGCGTAGTGAAGATAGTTAGAACACTGAAATGATCAAATATGTATGAACTTTAAAAGCTTGGGGGAGCTTCATGATTTTCCACAGCTTAAAAGGAAGAGAGGGAGGATTGAAGGTTTACTCACATATATAAACAAATGAAACAAAACTCATATGTTCTGGTTAAACCTTAAAAAGTCACTATTGCATCAGGCACTTTAACATCTCCTTCAGTACAAAATAGCTTAGAACTGGTGGTATTATTTAATCCTGAGAGAAAGGTGAGTTGATCCAATCCTTATTTTTGTTTTTTTTTTAAACAAAGCTAAACAAAAATAACTTTAATACATTTATTTTATGTATTTATATCACTTCAAGACATATTTCTTTCAAAATATTTCCTAAACTATGGAGTTCTATCACCCCTCTCCAGCTAAGATTTCCAAATTCTGGACATGAACCCAGCCAATCAGCATAAATAGCCCAAGCTGCCTTTGTGAGCAATAAAACAACTGCACATTGAGCTTCCCCATTAGCCATGTCAAGACTGCAATTGGATTCTGCAATTAGTTACTCAGTGGATTAAAGGCTAAGTGTGGAGTCAGCATTGTAGAGACTGTAGGCTGTTTGCGTTGCGTCCGTACCCGCTCCCGGTCCAGCTGGCGAGCCACTTTGAGCTCTCCTCGCGTGGGGTCGATGGTGAACGGGCTGCCCTGGTTGCCCTCGGCGATGGAGTAGTGCACGTGGTTGTGCGAAGGGCCGTCGGCGTCCTGGGCAACGACCTTTAAGGGGAAAATCAAAGAGCTGTCAAAACGGAGGATTGGTTTGATATAAGGTGTTTTTACATCGCCGTGTGTAGTGAACTGGATTTTTATAAGAACATCCCAATAACAACACAAGGCCAGAGAGGAGATTTGCCATCGTGGTAACCCTAACAACAACTAGCATGCTAATGAACGTGTAGTTCCTGATTATTGGACAGTAAAATAATTAGATGCAGACAGCACACAGTTAACTTATTTTGACCTGAAGAGCTGTACTGGGGCAAGACAAATTTTACTCAAATACATGGGTACAGGCCATTTAATGATTATGAGCAAATGAAAATATCACAACTAGCATGCTAATGGTGCAAGTCCTAATTATCTGACAGTAAAATTCTTATAATTAGATGCAGACAGCACACGGTGAACTTATTTTGACCTCAAGAGCGGCTCAAATACATGGGTCCAGGCCCTTTAATGATTATTACCAAATGGAAACATTCGCTTCCGCTTTTTATTTTAAAAGTGTAGCTAGACATTTTATTGCATTGACAGTTACGCAAAATATATAGTTAGTTCAACTTATGCATAAAAAAAGTTTGTCTTACTTTTTATCTCTTCTAAATATGACACAAACATAACATAAAATATTTTTTTGAGCTTCAATATTTAGTAAAACCACAGTTTATACCACTTTATACTTTATACCGCTCTCATTCATATTACTTCGACCCCATCGCCTGTCTTCTCTGCGCGACACGGCCTTAAAAACCTCCCGAGCGCCGCGTACTGAAGGCATCCCCGGGGGAAATCATCAGACAGTGAACAAGTACCAGACAACAACGGCAGGTATTAAAATCTAATGCCGAGACAATGACAAATAGGCATAAGCTTGTCTCCATCATGGCACAAAGTGTAAAAATATGGGCAGCAGAAAACTCTATACACGTGAATGATGGCTGGGCGCTGTGAACAAACACATTTTGCTGGAGGTAACTTATTATACGCCTGACAAATGAGAAATTGTCCGTCATGTTAAAAGAATAATGGGTTATTTTTCCCCAGCAAGAAGCGGCAACGTCTCTGAATTATTGTGAATTTTTATTTATTTATTTATTATTTTT
>JACM01032916.1:0-23316 GCA_000787095.1 Periophthalmodon schlosseri | reverse complement strand
TGTAAAGTAAGGGCGGCGGGCCGTCGCAACATTAAGAGGTTTTAAATACGTCCCTTTAGCTTTCGGCTAAGCTACTTTGACTATACAAACAGTTTTTTTGTGTCACCGTAGTAGCAAATGATCTTACTGCGACTGCGATGTGCTCAAAGTGAGCAAAATTTCTCATTTCAGGACTGGAAGGTCCAAAAGATCGAATACAAAAGTAAACAGAACTCATGCGACCTAACAGGCGCGTGCAGGAGTGTCGCAGGGAGTGTCCCAGGAAGGTGGGGGCTGGTGCGACGGTCTGGCGCATGTGATCTTTTCACAAATTGATTAAGTTCAGTCAAAATCCTATATAAATAAAAAAGTTAAATCTGACATTTGGCAGATTTAACTTTAGCTTTTACTATGCCTGTATATAACAAAATTTAATTCTTCCACCGCTGATAATAGTAATAAAGATTTTCAGAAATGAAAGGCCAAGTTAAGTACAGTATTCCATGTTCATGTAGTCTAAAAAAGACTACTAAATGCATTGTGTTATATTTTTGATAATCCACAGTAAACTTTTGTGGTGGGGCTATCCAACTGTATCATCTTTCTCCATGGAAACAGCAGCAGGTGATGCCACCACACAAGATGCAGGTCTGATCTGTGGAGAGGCGACCCGCTCTCAGTAAGAATGCATGTTTTCTAAGGCAATAAAATCCCTGTAATTGAACAAATCCAAGATGGATCTGTTTTTATGCCATACTGTGGAACATTCCAGGTAAAGCAAAAGCATCTCCATAGAGGAAAATAGGTGACAGATCCCCCAACAGAAAAGTTACATACTGCACCTTTAGATTGGCAAATGTTTTAATGATAGGACTCTGTAGCTGTTTGGGTTTTTTTTGGGATATTTTGTTGTTTGTGGAGGAAATGGTGGTACTTGCTAACTGCGTCTATTCGATTGTGATTAATCTTGGAGCCCTTCCCTGCGCAGTAGCTACATACATCATATTGTTTTTGAGCTGTTTTCACTTCACTGTCTGATTCAGCGCTGTGTGGGAGTGTTGGTTTTGTTCTAGGTCCAGTACAGTTGGGTGCTGTTGGTACTGCAGAGTGCCCCAGAGCACATCGTGTAGCACCCCGAGGTGAAGGCTAGAGGGTGGGTGCGCTTTGTAACAACAGCATTCACGGGACATACGCGGGGCAAGGTTCAATTGGCTCTCCGTCCCGTGTACTGCCTCCAGGCCCGAGCGGTTGGGTGCTTTTTTTGTAGTTGGAGTGTTGTTTCTACATACCCACCTCAGTACTGGCTCTGCAACAGCGAAAACAACAGCCCTGGTAGTGAGCTATGACTCACTACTTGTTGGTTCTCCACTCCTACAAGAGCAGAGAGGGATTTTCCTCCAGATAGCATGGATGAGACAGACAGAACCTCACTGCCAACACAAGACAGCGAGAGTGTAAGCACATATTGTACTGTTCCCTCCAATGGTAATTTCTTTTTTACTTCACTATTTTGTTTCATTTTAAAGTGATATTGAAATAAATCATAAGCAAATGTTGTAGAATAGAGCAACATGCTACAGCTATAGAGATAATACGGCATAATATGGTAATCAAGACACACTTCTGAGTTGCATTAGTTAAAGGTGCAGCCTTAAAAACATGAAAAACAGAATTAGTTCACTGTAAATGGTTTGCAGTGGTTCAGAGTTATTCCTCGTCCTGATTAAATGGTAAATGGTCAAATTTTTTATATTGCGCTTTTCCACCACACACATATTCATACACCAGTGTACGCAGACGCTGGGGGTGAGGTGGATTAAGTGTCTTGCCCAAGGACACAACGACAGCATTCATCTGTAGGAGCTAGAACCGCACCACCTACCTGTGGGTCAGTGGATTTGACCGCTCAACCGATGATGTTTATGTCGAGAGCAGGACTCGAACTGTCAACTTTCGGATCAGTGGACAAACACTCCACACCAACACCCACACTCTACCAAATGTCGCCCACGATGAGTTTTCACCACGATGAGTTTATAAGTGCTTTTCACAACTTTCAGAGGACAGAGCGCTAACGCTAACAACAACTAGCATACGAATGTGCACTTCCTGATTGGACAATAAAACGTTTTTAAACCAAGTTAGATAATTAGATTCAGACAGTACATGTAGGACATAATTTGACGTCACTGGGACAAACCAAATTTTGCTCAAATACATGGGAAAAATCAGGTACAGGGTCTTTAAGTATAAAAAGTCAGAACAATAACTGTGAAATTTATTTCTAAATGATTGCCCACTCAAATCAAATTAATTAACGATAATTGCATTTGAGACACACATGAAGCAGCAGAACTATCACACCTTGGCTACATACCCAGGTATTTTTCTAAATCAAAATATTTTCTTCAATTTTTATTTTTTTTTTTACTGTTTCTGGGATATCAACAAAGTTTACTGTCATACTGTGGAACATTCCAGGCAAAGCAATAACATCTCCATGGACAAAAATATTTTAAAAATCCAAGCTGTATTAAAG
Source organism: Periophthalmodon schlosseri (assembly GCA_000787095.1). Taxonomy (NCBI): domain Eukaryota; kingdom Metazoa; phylum Chordata; class Actinopteri; order Gobiiformes; family Gobiidae; genus Periophthalmodon; species Periophthalmodon schlosseri. The sequence goes on along the minus strand of JACM01032916.1, from coordinate 20,798 downwards.
ACCTTTCCAATTTATTCTGATGAAAATATTTTTAGCGCAGTTTTATATTTAAAGTAGTAAATTGTATTGTTTTAAAATTCTTTTTACTATATTGCATACATAGCCTTAACTGTTGTATTGATCAGTATGATTTATTATTACATTTTATCTGTAGATTTAACAGGACACCTAAATGCTATTTTTCTAGTAGGATAGTCACTGTAGTGCTTTGCCAAGAAGTGGGAAAGCATCAACACTGCTCCCTGACACTGTGCCAAGATCTGCATTGTTTTCTGTGGGAAGAATAGCACCAATACAAGAATACAGGATCTACAGTGCTGCTGTATACCACAAACAAACACTACAGATAATGAATATTTATTGAGTTGTGAATCCCCACTCTTTTGCCTCCACCCACTAAGCAATGTGCATTATTTTTGGCTTAAAAATATGCATATTCTTTTAGTGTCGTCATGATAAAATGTAGACCTTTGCATAGAAATACTTGTCCAATTGATGTTAAACTTTTTTTTTTTTCTTACCAATTAAATAGTAAAGATTTTGAAATCTTATGTTCTAATATGCTTAAAGATGCCTTGCATAACTTTTCTGGTCACCGTGACCTGATGGTCTCCATGGAGATGATATTACTTTGCCCGTGATGTTCTACAGTATGGCATTAAACTTATCCTTTTGGCATTTATTATAAGTTTTTTTATTGCTCAAAAATGAAAAGCATTCATTCTTACACACATTCTTACTATAAGCAGGCTCACTTCTTCACAGACCTGACCTGTAACTCAGCCTGGTATTGTCACTTGCTTGTCCCCACGGAGAAAGATAAGTTTAATGCCATGCTGTAAAACACCCCATGGCAGAGTAGTAACAAGTCCTTATAGAGATGAGCACCAGAAATGTTACACAATACGCCTTTGAAGCAGACCTATTCTGCAAAATTGACTTTTCAGAGCTTTTAACCATGTTATAGTTGTTTCCTCTTCTCATTTACCCTCTTGAAGTTATTTTTTGGAGTGATTCATGGATGGAAGTAAACTTATAAAATTGTGCATCCAATCATGTGCATATTGGCTGTATACACAAATTGAATGTGAAGTAACAAGTAAAGCAGGCCTATAATGCTAAACCAACTTTTCAGAGCTTTTAACCATATTATAGTTGTTTCCTTCTCATTTACCTTCTTGAAGTTGTTTTTGGAGGGATTCGTGCATGTTTGAGCAATCTTTAATCACTTACTTTCAAGAAGCTATTTTGCAGATGAATCCCCGTTTTCACCACCACCGCCACACGCCCACCGCTCTGTACTTACTTCGTTCTTCAATTTTATTTTCTTAATGATGATACGCGCAAGATTCGGCTGTGTCATATAGTCATTTTGGTTCAAACGAAACAAAAATCCGCTACTCGCTAGTGTGATGTGCAGCTAACCATAGGAGGGGCCGACAGCTACACTGCTCTTTGTTGTGACGATGTTTACAGTGACGTCAGCTCCTATTGGGCACCGCAGTTTTCTAACGTGAAAGTCAGCGGACTTGTTTCTTTTATTAAGTCGGTTTAGATGAACATTGCAATTTAAAATGTGCAAATTATATCATAATGATCCGTGGGTGTCATAGATTATAACTATATAACAGACACAAGCACAATAGGTCTTCTTTAAATATATAAGAACAGTTCGGTCATTAACATTATTCAGTTATTAAGGGCGCGTGTTCCCTAAGTGCTTGTAACATTTTTGTAAAAAGCAGTGGATCGGTGCTTTATTTCGTGTGTTGTGTATTCTTATTCTAGATCCAGTTTAGCTGATTCTATAGCATAAATCACCTATAATGTCTGTGCACAGTGGCTCATTTCTTGTCTCTTATTAAAACAGAAATTCCGATAGAGATGCCTGAAGGCCTTTGCTTACACAGCGCTGTTTGCCTGGAACCAACCAGCGACACGGCCCATAAATCACTCCCTAATATTTTTATGCATCCAGTCCATCCAAGTGCTGCTAATGTTTCCTCTCCTGTTCTTGGTAACTCATTTGTGCTGAGCGGCCACGCATGACAATGTGTGTGCAGGGGGGACACATTTGGCAAGCGCACCGCCTCTTGTTTGCATTGGCTTAAAAGTGCAGCTCCCTTGACCTTGCAGCAGTGTGTATTGTAAAGATTATGTTAAAAGAGGCATTTGGAGATAATTCACATGCTGTATGGAATTTTAATGCGTTATGTGTTGCAGAAATGGAAAGTTCTGATACGTACCAGAGTGCATTGAGTACAAATGCGTACTTTTACACAATTTATACATGTCTAAGATAGTAATAGTGTTAAACGTTCTATATTTTCATTCAGCTATTTCTGTTTTTGTCAGCAAGCAAGAAAGCCTGGCCAGCCAACATTTCCTGTACACAAAGATGGTTAATCTGGGACCAGGTCAACTATGACACTGTTGCCAGCTTTAAGTAATAAGGTAGTATAAGAATAGCCTACTAACTGCAGTATTAATAATATAAAACATGGTAAATAGTTTTAACATAAAGCTTAAAATTATTGGATCTAAATTGCTTGATTTATAAAATATGGCCTCGCCTTAATGCTGGTATGCACAGAGTTAAGCCATGTTTGTTTTGGTTCGTTTGAGTGCTTCACTTTTGGCTTCCACCCAAACCACAGTGTGAGCCGTCCAACAGCAGAAACCTGGCCAGATGCATTCTCATTAGTTTGCGAATTCGAGAATTCATCCTGACAAGGTTAGTATTTAAAGCTAGTATACAAAATCGGCTTCTCAGAGGTTTTAACCATGTCATAGTTGTTTCCTTCTTATTTACCCTCTCGAAGTTGTATCTGGAGTGATTCGTGCATGTTTGAACAATCTTTAATCACTTATTTTCAAGATGCCAATGCTCTGCACTTACTTTGTTCTCCAATTTTATTTTCTTAGTTGATGATACTCATAGGATTCAGCAGCATCGTGGAGTCATTTTAGTACAAATGCTTGCTAGCGTGATCCGAAGCTACCTATCGGAGGTGCTGACAGTTTTCACGGCTCTTTGTTGAGATGACGTTTACAGCGACGTCAGCTCCCATTGGGCACCTCGGTTTTCTGATGTGAAAGTCAGCGGACTTGTTTCTTTTATCTTTTTTTTTGAATGAATATTGCAATTTTACATGTGCAAATTATAACATAATGATCCATGGGTGTCATAGATTATAACCATATAAACACAAGCACAATAAATCTTCTTTAATGGCATTTATAAACATGTATTATTCCATTTTCTAGATAATGATTAATACAGGACGTTACAGAAAAAAAAAAGACTAAGTACTGCTAATCCAAAAATCGAAAGGTATCTCGCTCTAGATTGGTGTAATTTAAATAAGATAAACTAACTGTGCCTTATCGTGGGAGGTTATTACATAGTTCCAATTCTATTAAAACGCTACCAGTCTGGCACCAGCGCACTCTTATTTGGCTTCATAGATCTCTTCCTCTGCTCTTCTCTATTCTCACTAATTGAAGCCAGCACTGAGCCACCTGCCAAACTGTAGTGAAATGAACGCCATTGTGTGTGTTTGTGTGTGTGTGTGTGTGTGTGTGTGCAGGTGTCTAAGCAGTAGAAAGAGGAGGTGTGAGAAGAAAGAAAAAAATATTGGACATTTACAATCTGTTGTTTGTGCTGCTGTCTGATAGGCTCACTGTATAATGTAACAGAGAGGAGGAAAACAAAATGGAGTTCATTAGTTGTCGTGTCATATAGATCCAAATTAGTATTTAAAAAAACAAAACAAACAATTACACAATAAAACAATACAAATATAAATAAAATAATCAAAACAAAAGCTAAAAATTACGAAAAGAAAAAAATAGCTACTATTTGATTATGCAAAAAAGCTTTATTTATCTTATCTTCCTGTGCTCCTCTGTCCTATGGAGTTCCACAAGGATCCATCTTGGGTCCTATGTTCTTTTCTTTGTATTTACTGCCCCTGGGCTCAGTCCTTCGGAGACATGGCATCTCCTTTCATTGTGATGATTGTGACAAAATCAGGGTGCTCAAATATTCAACGAGCACATCACCCCGATTTTATCCCCCCTCCACTGGATCCATTTTAGGATCCATTTTACACGGCTGTTAATTGTTTTTAAGTGTTTCCTCCATCCTTGCGCTCCTGCGGGGTCTCTCAGGTCGGCTGAGCAGCTCCTTCTGCGTGTGCCAAAGACCACAGCTGGAAGCTCAGAGGGGACCAGGCCTTTGTGGTGGCAGCACCAAAACTGTGGACTGAGCCGCATTACAGAGGCCTCTTCTGCACCTGTTTTTAAATCATTTCTTAAAATTCACTTTTTCACTTTGGCCTCTGACACAGTTTGTGATGTTGAGATTTTTATTTAGATTTTATATTGTTTTAAATAGTTGTATTTATTGTTTTATTCAGTATGTTTTAATATTGTAGTACTTTTGTAACTAATGGGGGAAAAAATCTACAAATACAAATAAAATTAAAGCTGAGGCATAACACAAATTTTACAAAAAAGTATAGTTATCAAATACATTCAGAACATAAAAATATTTCTGGTAAACGGGTAAAATAGATGATCTTCTATTTGAACATGCACATTTAAAAAGCTTTATTTTATCGGCATCTGCTGCTATTTTTGATTTAAGTTGTATTATGCTCTTAGTAAAAAGAAATTCTAATTGCATGGACATAGGAAATTAAAATATTAGTCATCTGAGGACATGTTGAAACCACTTGAATGAGTCTCTCCACTCCAGGGCACTCACAGGCTGCTGTGATAACAAGTACTTCTATGGCCATCACCTTAAAAAGTGCCTCACGTCCTGTTGACCACTGCTTTCTGAATGGCCACTTCACTCAAGGGGGGTAAATACAAGATGATTCATTTTGTTTAGAATAAATGTATATATTTATAAATTTTATAAAAGACTGAAAAAAAAAAAAAAAATATATATATATAGACTGAAAAAAAAAAAAAAATATATATATATATAAAGTCATGTTATAATGTTGTTACCTCCTCAAATACATGTTTGAGTAATCCTTTATTATTAGTCTGTCTACATCTCCAAGGCTCAAAATGTTCTGTTCCACCTGGTGATGTCATGAAGTGGGAGTTTTCAAGTCAACAGCTACCTTTACATTTTGTTTAGTACAGATTGGAACTTTCATCCAAAATCATCTAAATGATTCTAGTGACGTGTATGGAGTTTAAAAACACAGTGGAGCACTTCCTGTAACACCACGACATCACAAGGTGGAACAGTGTATTTTCCTTTTGAGACAAGAACTCAGCCTAAATATGCAGGGCTTGTGTGTTAAACATGTGTGAATGAAACAAAACACAACTCCAGGTCTGTTTTTGATGAGGAAACAACATTATAACATAGATCAGAAAATAGAGTAATATGGGCCCTTTAAGCCATTGTTCATGCTTTATTAAGGCTAATTAAGTTTATAAAGATATACCCTTTTTATTTACTAAAAACATGGTGTTCATTCTTAGTTTAAGTTCACTATTACATGTAAAAATGGGAGTTATTTCACGCAGTGAATATGATCTATTATCAGTGCAATTTTACATGAGAACACCCAGTACTTCCACCCACATGTTTGTTCACTCTGCTCAGCTTTTCAATAAGAAATGCTCTGAACCCTGTGTACAGGATAACAGAGAACCTGCCGTTGTCTAATTTTATCATAGTATTTACAGTGTGTGCTGCTTGTTCAATAGAAACCACAGAGAGGAACGTTATCTCCGCTGACATAACATAGGGTATAGCTTGAGGATACAATGACTTCACTGTGTTGTTCTAGTGGCATCGCAACACACGAAGGACTTATACGAAGAGAATGGTAGTAATAGATGGTGGTTATTTTCTAAATTTATTCTGACCTTAGTCCCAGTTTCATGAGAATAGGTTCAGTAATCGCAGATATATATATTTTTTTCCCCAAACCAGGTCACAACATCTGCAATTTGAGTTTAAGCAGACAGCTGTGTTAAATAGAGTAGTGGCTCTTAAACATTTCACACAGAGTACCACCAAAGAAAAGATTTCGCTTTCCAAGAACCAGATCATAGGTGGTTTAAGTATATAACAAACTTATTTCAGGCCTTATCTAATGCTAAACCAGGTCTAAAAGTGGACTACATAATTTGTACTGTAGTTTTAAACAACAAAGTACTCAAAGGAGGACAAAAAAAGTGGATAAAATGAACTCTACATTAGGCAAATCCACAAACTGAAGAGCTGTCCAAGTATCACATGAAGGAGCATGTGTACAAGTGTGCACCATTGAGCAACAATATTACGATGTCACATGAACAAAATCTATTGGAAATGGATGAGGTCGGGTCAGGGAGGGCATGTGGATTAAAAATAATAATAATAATAATAATAATAAGGAAATCATACATTAAAATACAAACAACAAAAAAGTGCTTCTATCTGTCACGGAGGTGTTGCATTAGCAGGGCTATGGCCACACAGATAGGATCAGATTGTTGTTACTCTGGGCGCTGCACAACCATCAGATAGGCTTTGATAAGGCTTTGACAGGTTCTTTGACAGGAGCTTTGACAGGAGCAGGCGGGAAGGTCAGGACCCACTGCCACAGAGGCCAGAGCGGCTGCAGCCTCAGAGGAGCGGAACAGCGAACAGACTGAAAACATGATCACCTTGAATTACTGCTGTTGGTAAAGGCAGGCTTTTGGGCACTGGGGAAGTTTTTTGGTTTTTGTTTTTTTTTTGCAAAGTAAAACAGTCATGACTGTCAAAGAATTTTGTCCTTATTACAAATTGATAAAACGATCCTTAAAAAAAGATTGCAACAACTTAATCGTTTTAATTAGCCTTAATAAAACATGGATAAAGACTTAATTCCTAATGAACTATGAATCTATTAAGAATGATTCAGGCTTACTAACTCAAGCTTTACTAAGGCTGGTTAAGGTGTAGTTATTAAGTGATACCAAATATTTGTTTAGTTTGTAATATTAATCGTTTATATTGTGACAAAAACTATGTTGTTACCGCTCTGTAAAACAGGTGTGAGGGCCTAATTTGTTGAGAAAAGCATGAGATAATTCTATGAGCCACACTTCTAACTCAATAACAATAGTATTTATGACAAACAGTGCTGCAGATTTAATCAGCTGCTACACGATGGAGTGCAGATGCCAGCTAAAGGAAAATATGTCTTTGAGCAATGAAAACGCTTGTATTTGAATGAAAGCTTTTCCATTCAGTGCCATACTGTCTCACATTCCAGCATGTTTTGGATCAGTTTATATACTTGCATTCAATTTTCAATCAAATAAATTCTGTATTTTTCTGAATACAACAAAATAAAAAAGACAACTGGAAGCTCTGCTCTGTCTCAAGCTCTGTTACTCAAGTTTGACTTTAATCTGAGTTTTGTTTTAATGCAATCTGACCAGAAATGACTGACTGAGAACTACAGCAGGAGAGCTACTTTTGTACTGTTAAACAAGTCTCTCTCAAATAACATTACAGTCGCAAGCTAGCTAGCATTAGCCAACAGTTTTTCAGTTAGTCAGTCTCACCTTGAGCTAATTCTATGAGCCACATTTCTAACCCAATAACAATAGTATTTGTGACAAACAGGGCTGCAGATTTAATCAGCTGCTACAGGGTGTGTGCAGATGCCAGCTAAAGGATTGTACTAAATGTTATTTTGTAAAACTCAATCAATGTAACAGGGTGTTATGTAAGGTGTTATTGCTTTGGATGTTCCAGTGTATGGCATTAAATATATACCTTGCATCTATTTTGGGGGTTTTAATTTCTCAAAAATACTTTACTGTGAACGGGTTATCTCACCATAGCTCTGACTTTTAACTTGGTGGCTCCATGGAGGTGGATAAGTTTAATGCCTTACTGTTGAACATTGTAGTACACTTTAAAGAGGCACCATGTCCCAGCAAAGTCCCAGGTTTGATTGACAGCATTGCTAAGTGCCCGCTCCTTCAACAGCCTGGCTCCAGATTGGCTCTTTGGTTGCTATGATACTCGCGGTTGGAACTCTGCTCCATATTCGCCCCTATAACTACGAGCTTCGATGAGCTTCATATGACTGGAGCTGAACATTATGGGTGACGTCACACTCACTTAGTCCGCTTCTTTATACAGTCTATGGTAAATACTCATATGTGATCCGTAACTCAAATGACTGTTCAATGCATAGCTCATCTTCAACTACCTTTCTGTTATACCATAATATTCTACTGTGAGTTTTTGGCCCCATTTTTCTTTTGGTCTTTTTAGCGCGCATTCAACCTGAAGCGTTTCACTGCGTACCTCGACATATTGGGAGCCACAACCGTTTCCATCTCTGACCTTGCATTTTGTATCACTTTAGACAAACTGCCAAAGCCCTTAAAGACCTGTCCTCTCCCTCAAAGGCACATTCTGAGAGCTCGTGGTTTCACACACTCTGGTCTCTCATCACGATCTACCAGGGCCTTGGTTTTATGCATATTACAGAAACACGTTGGCTTTTATGTTCGGAGGAATGGGATGTAACGTTGGCTGGAAGAGGCTGGTTCATGGACCATTTGACTAGCTCGTATTAAAGAGACTTATCCTTCAGACTGCTATTAGGCCAGAGAAGAAATGTTCAAAGCCTGTCTTGTTCACTCTAGAGGAATTTATGCAGCACACACTAGCCCTGAGAGAAGGAGAGCGAAATATATATAAAATCAAATAAGATTCATAAGGACTGGGGCAGTATCCAGCAGATTTTATGATCAGTGACACGCGGTGAAAATTCTATTCATCTGCTGTATAGATTGAACTTAAAGGTAGACTAAATGACTTTTTTGTTGGTGGGTTACTATGGAGATGATATTCTTTTGCTTGGAATGTTCCACGGTATGGCATTAAATATTAAAGTATCTCCGTGGAGACAAGCAGGGGACACCACGGGGTTAGATTATTTCAATCAAACAAATTCTGTATTTTTCTGAGTACACTAAAATAAAAAAAGCTAACTGGAGGCTCTGCTCTGTCTCAAGCTTTGTTTCTTAAGTTTGACCTAAATCTGAGCTTTGTTTTAAAGCAATCTGACCAGAAATAACTGACTTAGAACTACAGCTGGAGAGCTACTTTTGTACTGTTAAAAAAGTCGCTCTCAAATAACATTACAGTCACAAGCTAGCTAGCATTAGCAGACAGTTTTTCAATTAGTCGCTTTCACCTTTTTAGTTAAACATCAAACACCTAAATGGGACAATGAACAGTTGCATTTATCACAGCCTCACAGAAATGTGTTGTTTGAATCCATTTTATATATTTTTTTTTAGTTTTCAGACTGAAAACTGTTTTGCCAGTGTTTGCTATTGCGCCGCCATGGTAACTGCTGAACATTTCACCATAGACATATATGCAGACCGACCTGCCCTCATGATGTCACTGCGAAGTATCAATAGCTGCTTCTATTTTACATCTTATACGCCAATAACACTTGACATTTTAAAAAGCTGTTTTCTGCCTTTTCTGGGTCTTCTCCAATCAACCACAAACAACCAACCTCTGAAAAATTTTAGTAATTTACTCCACTTGAAAATCACAGTTTTTACTCGTGTCTACTCCACATACCTGCCATTTTAAAATCTAAAATTACATTCCTAGCTGGTGCCTGATTCTCATTAACAAACATGTTCAGCATTGCGGTGCTTGGCCTTGGTCCAAACTTGAATAATGCATTGGATCTATAATACATAATAAACTCAAAGACCAGATCTGATAGATATTAGCCTCCTAGTGCTCTTGTGCATCTCATGTTAGAGGACTGATGCCTGACTTGTTCTGAAAAGCTGCAACATAGAGGGCTACATGAGACGCTAGCTTGTGGGTAAATTGCTTGTCACAGTCTCCAAGCTCATAAATGTAAGGAACCACGGACTTTCTTCCTTTGTGCTCTTTCGCTTTCTGTTTAGCCTAATTAGGACCACCGGGCTGGGTAAATGTTGCAGCTATTATGGGATGGTGAGGCCTGCAGGTGTATAGCTCCACATGAAAGGTTGTAGAGAAAGAGAGGAGAGAAGGACAGGCGCGGTTAGCCATGCATGAATCCAACAACACTGGGCTAATGCGTCCAGACAGACAAAGCAGAGGGAGAGGAGCGCTCACTAGGAACAAACAAAGAAGGAAGAATCATATGGGAGAAAACGGGGTCGGCTCGAGGTTTTAGGAAAGGAAAATATCACAAAAGTAGAAAGTAGAAGTGGCATTTTAGCCTTTGCGAACTGTGTCCAATCAAGGGAGATCTGGACAGCCGCTCATCAAAACACGAGGTTAGGAAACAGAACCAAATGTGATTTTAAAGTGGACATGACATAGATCCTTTCAAGCCTTCACTTCAGTTTTTTCACTCCACATAACTGGGCTTGCTTCAGTCCTTGGATGGTCTACCATTTAAAGAAGACCTATTGCGCTTGTATCTGCTATATTGTTATAATCTATGACACCTGTGGATCATTATGTTATAATTTGCACATTTTAAATGTACCTTTACTTTGTATGTTTAGTGTGAACAGCACCTACTATATATAATAATTCCAAGGCTCATACGATACTGAAAAGGATCAATCCTTATGCAAAGCTATCAATAATCAAAATGAAATCAATATCTTGACACGGGTGCCACGATTATCATGACCAAAATAATTGCGATTCACGATTATATTATGATAATTGCTAAAGTTTCAGAATGTTATGAATATGAATAATTATAATTTTAATATTATGAATAGGTTCAATATTTAAACAACTGTTATCGTAAGTGGTAAATGGTCACTTTTTTATATAGCGCTTTTCCACCTTCAGGGCACTCAAAACACTTTACATAAAGGAACCACTCACCCATTCACACACACATTCAGTGTACGCAGACACTGGGGGCGAGGGGGGGTTAAGTGTCTTGCCCAAGGACACAATGACAACATTCATCTGTGGGAGCTGGAATTGCACTGCCAACCTGTGGGTCAGTGGTTCCGTCCGCTCAACCAATGATGTTTATGTCGAGAGCAGGATTTGCTCCGCCTACTACCACCTGAGCTACTGTCTGCGATGATCTTTGTTGGTGATTATCACGATTATATAAAATGCCCCGCAAACGATTGTTGTCTACCCTTTTTATCACGATAAACGATATTATTGTTTATTGTCCCATCCCTAAATGTTACCGTCTTTTATGTAAATTTATTTGATATAGTGTTCGCTTCAAAATCCACACACAACATTTGAGACTTCTCACTTGTCTCCATGGTGATCAGGGTTCAGAATCATTGTGAGCTACTGTATGTCTGAAGCGAAACCTTTAATAGCACTCAAATAATATAGTCTACTTTAGTTTTATGATTTTCAAGTTGCCAGGGGTGTAGCATTAAATTCTGGGCCATGGATAAAAATCATCATGGTGGGTCCTCACTACATGTTGTCTAATGAAAAACGCTCATTACAGACTGTGTGAGGGGCCCCTCTCTGCACTGGGCCCTGGGTAAAGAGCACCCTTTACTCCCATAGTCCGACGCCCCTGCAAGTTGCTATAGGCAGGGGTCTGAATGGAGAGACGGGTACACATTTAAGTTACTGTGCCTCTAGATTACTACCTGGCAATGTGCCCGAATAGCATCCAAAATCTTTATCTCTACGCATATCACTGTCTGTAAAACAGTTTCAATATTATGTCCTAACCTCACTACAATGCACTGCACAGCATCGCATCAAGTAATAGACACCTCCGTAATGTATTTTCCCCCTTTGAGGTAATGCTTTTCACCATGAAGTTAATCTGTAATCACTGTAGCCTGCTGCACCCAAGAAGAGTGAATTTCAGTTTAGGCATTCAAATGTGAAATCAAACGGGGCGCATTTTTCAACTCTGCAAGAAAGAGTAGCTCCAGCAAGAAATAATGTAAGAGGAAGAGATTGGAAACACCGGTATCTCTGTGTCCTGGAGTATCCTTGTTGTCTTGCTGTTTTAGGGATAAAAAATGTGTTCTTCTGAGGTAGGTAACAGTGAAATTCTTTAGAATAATGGCCAAATTAGGACTGACATTGACAGAACTTCAGGGAGTAAGCAGACAGCAGGCAACCGAATCTGTTTAAAAGATATATGTTACTTGCAACTTGGATTTATTTAATGTTTTTATTTTTTAATTGCTAAAACGTGCATTCTTACGGTCAGCAGGGTTGCCTCTCTAGATCTGACCTGCTGTTTGGACTGGTAGTGTCACCTGTGTCACCATGGAGACTGATATATTAATAGTATACTGTGGAACATAGGGCTGTGCTCAAAATATCCATACGGCAATATATCGTAACAGAAATCCTGGTAATACATGTACCAATACAAAAATTCCTACCGTGGTACTTTGAAACTACATGAAATTGTTATGAATAGCAGAGTTATAGCCCTTAACTACCTTCTGACTTCCGCATTAAAGTTGAATCTGCTGGGTTGAAACGGTGACGTATTCATTGGAAAATTCTTCTGATATTAAGGGCATTGTAAACATGCCAATGCATTTTTGTATTCTACATAATCAAAACATTAATTTAGTAAACACACATTTTTAAGGGAAATCTATGTATCAAGACACATCATCTCCAGGTACGAAAATCGGGATATGTATCATTGGCGATACCCAGCCCTAGAACATTCCAGGCAATAACGCAGTGACATCTTCATTTCGATAAGTAGGTGGCATATGCCCGCACCAGAAAAGTTCCATAGTGTGTCTTTAAGATGTACGGACGTGTATGTATGGATCTTTCACAAATGGTTATAACGTCATGCCTTATCTGTAATTTCTTCTTTCTTTCTGGTTGTTGGAGGTGAGCTGTCTTTTTTCTCTGCATGTCCTGTCTGCTCCTTGTGTTCAGACCTTCTGTTCTCAAGGCGCCTGCACTTGACAGCCTCAGTCAGGGGGGACATTGATTGGCTCAGTGTGTGTCTGCATACGCGCTCAAGACAAAAGCTGCTTTTATTCTTAACTCAGAATTTATTTGATGTTCACCCTGTTTCTTAATATTCTTTTACTAAAGCTGCGAGATGTTTTCCAAAGCCCCTGCATGTGCCATCTGCATTTGTTAGCATACGCGCTACGTTAGCATAGCTTACGGACGACATTAGCGACGATGCCCTTGTAGATAACACGGATTGCGCAATCAGTTTTCGGCACACGGGCCTCGGAGGGCGGATTAAAGGATAATGGGAGTGGCGGGCTCCTGTCACCACTCGGGATGGGGCGGTAGGTGTCCCCTCGAAGCTTGTAGGACAGATGCGAAATGTTGATGCGTCCAGACTGAGCAGTGGTAGTGGCTCACATATAACACTAGTCTTCTTTTATCTGCATTAACACATGTGACGGCCTGATGAGCGGGGAGCGTACAGTAGAGGCTGCCTGCAGCTCACTCCAGCACTGTGAAGAAGAGGCTGCTGTTCTGCACTGGCACAGTTAAACTTTCCTCTGCAAATACTAATTATTTACTGCTAATTTTGACTAATAGTGTAGTGTAGATTGGTGGTTGTTTTCAATGTGGGAATTAAAGAGTAGAACGGATTTTCTTTCATACCAAATAACAAAAATATTACTGTTTGAGCATAACGTAACACAGTTGGGAATTAACATGACTAGGGTGACCAGACGTCACTGTGTACAGACAGCCCCAGTTTTGAGCCCTGTGTCCCCTGTCCCAGCAGATTTACCCCAAACCATTGATTTGCCCCAGTTTTATACAAGACATGTCCCAGGTGTCTCTATTTTTGACCAATTTGATCCCCGCCAATGGTAAATTGGGCAAAATATTGTCATTTGTTTAGCTAAGATACAGAAAACCATGTGCCTCAAAATGAGGATAAGGCAAAAAAAAAAATGCATTATGACTGACAAGAGAGTGGAGAATGGACAAGGTTGCAAACTCTTTTTTACAGTTTTATTTATACCAACCGTCCAAACCCAGGTGTGTCCCAGTATTGAATTTTGAGAATCCGGTCACCCCAAACATGGCACAGATGGCATGTGTGGCATACAAATTTGTGTGAAGAGTAAGGAGACGTGAAATAAAACTAGAGATTGTATTGTCTCGTGAAGGCGCAACAAGGAACTTCGAAGGTTTTAAGCTCTTTGCTGAGTGTTTATTTATAGGTTACAATAAATATGTACAAATGTGTCAGTCAGCGGATGACGTGGCCATGTGAAGCAGCCAGAGGAGGAGTAACAGGGCCCAGTAGGAGGGGCGTTTTAGGAGCTGGGATGCGCTGAGCCCTATGCATATATGGACACCTCAAAACAGACAACAATTTGTTACAACAAAAACAAAAATACAGAACTTTACGTTAGCCTAACCAATGACGATTTTTAGATGCAAAATACTAAACTTAGCAAGTATTTCGCCATATAGTGTGACCTAATTACTACTTTGACAATGTTTAAATCCAGGCTCAAAATGGTTCTACTTAGCTGTGGATATGACTGAAAGGTTTTTATTCCGCACACTTTTCTTTTAATGTTAATTTTATGATTATTTATGTTTTGATTTGTTCGTATTCTGTAAAGCACTTTGAATTACTTTGTGTACCAATTGTGCTATACAAACACACTTGCCTTGCCTATTTACCAAAAGCGACTTTATCGGGTTGCTCCATGGATCTTTTGTTTACTTGTTTACATTTCGCTTATGTATTTTTACGGACGTTTGGCATGTCTGACAAGAAACGTGACATTTTTGACGTTCCCGAGGTCTATGCTCAAAGCTGGGAATCAGTATTGCAATTGCGAATTAAGTTAGCATATCGCCTGCTAGCATGTGTGTTACAACCAAACTCCATTGCTCATACTATAGCTCTGATTTGTATAAATTTAGCTCGCATTCTGTCTTTTGTTCACCCCAGTTTTCCACCCTGGGCACCCACGTATAGTTGTAGAGTATTCAGCCTTTTATCCACATAGGAACGCTGTCTGTTCTATAGGCTCCACCCCTCCTCCTCTCTCCATGATCTCAAGGACACTCAGTCAACATTTACAGGGGCTTTGATGGCTTTACGGCACATATTACGGCTATCCTCCCCCTCTTCCCTCTCTTTCTGTCCTTCTCCTCTTCCACATACCATCAGCGGGACTCAGTCTGTGCATCGCGGTGTAATTAACAACACGACAGGGAGCGGCGCAGCATCCAACTTCTGATTTAAAAGAGAGCCCACAACCATCTGCTGCTGGTATATTTAGGAGGAAGAAGACAGGATAGAATTTGGACAAAGTGGTGCTTTTGTTTCTCACCAAATGAAGCTATTCCTACTTTCCAATTGTATCATAATGCAATATATTTATTTATGTATTACGTTTCATTGAGGTTAGCACAAGAGTTACCAAAATCAATGAGATTTGATGTAATGTTTAGTCTTTTCTTATTGAATTGAGTTTAAGAGCTTGCCTGGGATCCAGAACACACATTTCTTCAATACTTTCTGAAAATGTGTTTCTGGTCACCGGTGAATCTCCCTGTTTTCAAATAGTCATGATTGACAGGTGGATTAGCCAATCAGGGACACGCATGGTCCCCCGTATTGGAAAAATAAATGAAAAAATTATCACAGGGGGCTGAAAAACATCGTGAATTTCTGCAGAATCACTGAGCAGAGCAGTACACTCTGTTAATCTGAGGTGAGATAAATTACATTTTATGTGTAACTCATAGGTGACCAATGAACTCCTTCGTTTCATGTGTCAGTGAAAAAAACAAATCTGATTGCACTATCACATTTGGCCGGGCTTGAGACGCAAGAGATGTATGGACCAGACTGATATCAATCTGTGTAAAAAATACAGAGGGATATCAGTCTGGATTTGCCAGGTAAGGATAGAGCTGCATTTTAGGGGAACATTATTAATTGTGTTTTTTCCTGATGGGCATTGCAATTGCAATTAGATCTGTGATTAATGATTGAATAGCAACACTCAAAGTTACTATTTTGAATATGTCTAGAGGCATTAACATATGAGAGAAGACTGAAATATGAACTGCTAAACTAACAAAAGATTCCTGTGCATTTCAGAAAGGTGAACGGGTTGTTTGTCGAGGAAATTGTAAATAATTTCAGTCTTTGAGATTTACGACTTGCTCATTTCAATCATTCATAGCCATATTTTGGGGTGTAAAAAGGAAAAGGTGACCATATGTATTTATGAAGCATATTGAGAACAACAGATAGACAACTGAAAACTATGTACTTCTATTAAAATACATAAAAAAAACAAACAACAAATGCACCATATTCACTCAGTAATAATGTACTGAAAACACAGGTTAATCTGAGGATATACTTCGCACTATTCACTACATAAAATTGCAATTCTGAAACTTTAGAGCAGAGCTATTAAGCAAAATCGACTTTTTAGAGCTTTTAACCATATCCCTGCAACATTTACTCACCCGAAGTTGTTGGAGTGATTCGTGCATGTTTGAGCAATTTTTAATCGTTTATTTTCAAGAAGCCACATTGCAGTTTTCACCGCCACTGGCAAACGCCCACTGCTCTGTACTTACATCGTTCTCCAATTTTCATTTCTTAATCAATGATACGCGTAGGATTCGGCAGTGTCGTATAGTCATTTTGGTACAAATTAAACAAGAAAATCTGCTGCTCGCTAGTGTGATGTGCAGCTGTCCATCAGAGGTGTCGACCGTTTGTTGTGATGACGTTTACGGCGACGGCAGCTCCCACTGGGCCCTGCAGTTTTATAACGCGAGAGTCAGCGGATTTGTTTCTTTTATGAAGTCGTTTTAGGTGAATGTTGCGATTTAAAATGTGCAAATTATAACATAATGATCCACGTGTGTCATAGATTATAACTATAGAGCACAGACACAAGCACAATAGGTCTTCTTTAAAATATATGCCCTATTGTGTCTTCACTGATTTTTTTTTTTTTTTTTTTTCTGTAACATTGCACACTTGATTGATGGCTTGTCATTGTTCACAAATATCCCATGTTTGTTAGCTCATTCCTTCATAGAATAAAACCAGCCCTTTGTATTTTGCTACTGTTACAGCACTGTACCCTTTCTTCAAGTGTTGTATTATTTACAGTAAAAGGCAACCTCGAGATCACTTAGGAACTTTCAGACCCATTTACTCGTGGTATGTGTTCAAATCCAGCCTACACTTATTATTGATCGGGCTTCGTTCTTGTTGCATTTGCTGAGCTTGTATAACAAAAGTGACTACAGGGTCGTGGCTACTCCTCCAACATCATTTTCTCACAATTTTAATGTAGCAGAAGTTAACTTGCCACCTAGAAAAGTATTGTATTTCTTATCACATGTTGACTCTTTATATCTGTAATCGTTTGTGTTGTCAGTGTAAATAGTTTTTTGCATGTATTAAAACAAGAAGTGATTGCAATTCGTTTCATTAAGCAGCCACAGTATTGACATCTTAAAGCAGACCTGCGCCGCAAAATTGACTTTTCAGAGCTTTAACCATGTTATAGTTGTTTCCTCTTCTCATTTACCCTCTCGAAGTAGTTCTTGGAGTGATTCGCTTATTTTCAAGCGCCTTATTGCCTCTCGAAGTAGTTCTTGGAGTGATTCGCTTATTTTCAAGACGCCTTATTGCCAATCCGTCCCCGTTGTCCCCGCCACCGGCACACGCCCACTGCTCTGTACTTACTTTGATCTTCAATTTTATTTCCTTAATCAGTGATACGCGCAGGATTCTGCTGCATCACGTAGTCATTCTGGTACAAACGAAAAAAAATCTTCTACTCGCTAGCGTGATCTGCAGCTATTAAGTCATTTTAGATGAATATTGTGATTTAAAATGTGCAAATTCTAACATAATGATCCACGGGTGTCATAGATTATAACAATAGAGGAGACACAATCACAGTACTTCTTCTTTAAGTATGATAATTGGCGTATTACTGCAGTCCTTTCTACTCTAAATGTCACTGTTATAACGTAAGCTGCCGTCGCTAACTACTACAAATACAACTGCGTCTACTGTTACTACAATCAGTATTATTGTAGTGCGTGTGAGGGGTTGGTGGTGGGTGGAGGGGCTGATGGTGAAGATTGGCGGCCTCACTTCCGTCAGTCTGCCCCAGGGCATCTGTGGCTACAGTCGCTTACCACCACTGAGTATGAAGTGAATGAATAATGCAGTGTAAAGCATTTGGGTGTTTTGAAAAGGCGCTGTACAAATCCAATGCATTATTATTATTATTATTATTTTTATTGTTATTATTATTGTTGTTATTATTATTATTATTATTATACAACTGCATTTAAACTAAGAAATGTCTGATAGTCAAAATAATTTACTGCTGCATTTTGTTCATTTCCCTAGTAGTACGTATACCACTGTAATACAATATTTGTATTCAAGCCATCCAAATATTTAATTATTTAATTACTTTTTCCTTATTTTCTTCGTTTCTCATGGATGCGTGTGCACTAGTTTATTCACCTCAGCTTGACTCAAATCATGACTGTAGGCAAGTGATTTGTGTACAAGACCAGAACTGCAAATGAACTCTATTATATGCTGTAACCCACTAGACTAGTCTTGTTTTGAGAATGCTATTCACTTTTTTAAATCCAGCCAAACCCATTTCATGCCAATTCTTATTAAACCTCATGATTCTGTTGGGAATTTCACACTTTGCGCCCAGAAAGCCCCTTCTCGGAGCAAAAGTAGGGTGACAATTCATTTAATCCTCCCTCTCGTCTCCAGGGTGATGGTGGAGAGATGCTCCGGGCCTTTTCCCTTCTGTAAAAAGCCAAGCACAAGTACCCCAGGGAAATATTTTATTCAGCCGATGCCAAATTTGTACTGGTATACACAAACAGCAGCTTTTATGAAAGAGTCTGAGCTTGGCCTATATCAGTAGTATATGTACAGTATATCATCACACAGTGGAGGTTATGCTTGAAGTACATGAGGTTAATTTGACCACTTGAGCCCAGATGTCCTCCTCCTTATAAGTCTCTGTGAAGAATACCATAGCATTTACAGAGCGCCATCTCCACCTTACGCAGCAAGCCACAAAAAACTGCAAACAAAAACAACATGGAGGTAAACAATAATCAAAATACATAGATCTTTTTAAAGTCTCTCTTGTCTTTGTAGGATTTGTAAATGCATTTTGATCTCTTCATCTCCAGATTTCATGTCTCAATGCTCATGTTAAATATGGTAGGCAGCTCCTCCCTCAAACAAATCAGTTTCCATGGAGATGTTATTACTTTGCCTAGAATCCAATATGGCCCCGCCCTACGTTTGGATAAAGTTTGATTTCCAGCAGTTAAAATATTGATAGTACTTGTGTTATTTTCCCTTTACGTGCTCTGTACTGTCCAGCTGCTTCTGTGAACCTGTGAACTTTGCAGTTATAAATGTGCTGTTATGTTTCATTACGTTAATAGTTTACATGGAGCTGATGACAACAGAAGCACAAATTCACTCTCAAACGTTGACTTGAAAGTAACATATGTAATAACAATGTCCAGATTAATACATTGACTTAAATTGACCAGGATTTTGGCAGATTTCAGTACTTGCTTCTTGCTACTTTGAAGTCATTATTGTACATATACTGTAATGTACAGACTTGACCACAGGAACACAAAAACTTGGAGAAAACTTTACTCTGAGATCCGAGCTCCAGCCTTTGAGCATAAATGTTACACAGCATAACTTTGCTATCTTCATAAATTCAAGTGTAGAACTTCATCAGGTCAAGTTACAGGTCAGATCTCTGAAAACACAAGCCCAAGAGATTCGTTAGTGATAAAGGCAAGAAATACAAATTTAATGTCATGCTAGAGCGTGGAGCATTAATTCAAAGCAATATCATCTCCATGAGACAAGCAGATGCCCTAATCAAGAAAAGTTACTTGGTACGTCTTTAAAGATTTCATCACTCAGCAACTCGGAATATTGTCATTGTTCATTTTCTTTAGATATAAGAAAAAAAAAAAGAAAAGTTCTACAACCACATCAGTCCTGTAGGCGTCTATGTCGTCTTGCTTGATGTCGTCGTGGCAACTGTCCGTTCAATGGTGGAAACACACAGCGCCTGCATCAGTAGTGCTTGTTTCCGTGGTCACCTGGGGACCGGTGATTATGTTACAAACAAACAGAGGCTCCGTCCTGCTGCCTCGCCTCATTACACAGAGTCCATGTGCTGAAATACATCGTCCTTTCACAACTCACCAAACACAGCCCCACACCACGGCTAATGGAGCGAGAACCCCGCAATGGTGAGGCCAAAGTAGAGTTACACAGTACTGTACTGTTTTGTATTCTCCATGTGTACAAATGTGTCCCCTTAGAATTAAAGGGTCATATCTGTGCTCTGAGTAATTCTGAGATATTTAAATTTAAAGGGCCCATATTACGCTATTTTGTGATCTATGTTATAATGTTGTTTCCTCATCAAAAACATTCAAACATGTTTAAACACACAAACCCTGCATATTTAGGTTAGTGAAGTCTGAACTGCCAACTTTCTGGTTCATTTATGAACAGCTGTAGCTAGTGGCATTGGAGGAAATGGACTCAGAACTCATCAAACTTGTAACACATAAAAATGTACAAGTGTAAACTTTTAAACTATTGAGTGGTGTTAGCCAATAGGTAAAAGTAAATATTTTAGTAATACTGGATCATTCTAGTAGAAGTAGGTGACTAGATAGATTAATAGATAGATAATTCCATAGAACAGGAATTGCATATCTCTCTCTCGCTCTCTCTCTC
>KN474300.1:40040-54772 GCA_000787095.1 Periophthalmodon schlosseri | reverse complement strand
GCTGAGGGATGACACAAACACACTGGCGAACAAGATAAGATTGTCTGTCATAACAACTCGTGGAAAAATAACAAAACAATGAAACTTACATTTGCATCCTCCATACTGTCGTCCCGTCATCGAGCTCAATTCGCAGGCTTTATTTATTTTATTTAAATGAATGTACAAAAATAGGCCGATCCCGTCATCGAGCTCAATTCGCAGGCTTTATTTATTTTATTTAAATGAATGTACAAAAGCAATAGGCCGACACAGTACAATCTGACCTGTGCATAAATCAATATAATTACGCTAATGTAATTTAGAAAATAATCGTTCAATGTTGTAGTGCACAAATATATACTATAATACAAATTCATGGTGTAGAACTTTTTGGGGAAAAAAAAAAGTTTTCTTCCAAATATATGCCAAAAATATGGTTTAATCCCTTATAATTATTGTTCCATTAAATTTATGTTATGGATTTTCCCCAATAACTTGAATCTGTGATCGTCTGTTCAAGTCTTGTTTTGATGACGTATTTCTGGTTGAAGAAAAAATAACCGAACGGGTGCTCGTTGAAGAAAATAAAAACAGCGAGCGCTGGAGGGTAAACAGCGCACGGAGACGCGCACCTCAGGCGCTGTCAGACACATGTGCGCTCGCTTTCACATTTTCACAGCTCACTTTTAGTTACTGCGCCCTCGACTTCTGTGTACGCGCTCTCAGCTTAAAGATAGCTAAATGACGCCATAGAGATCAGCAATTCTAGGGCTGAAATCATCCCAGTGATTCTAATGAAAGTGCATCGAGGTTAAAAATAGGGTAGTGCGTTTCCTGTGTTACCAAATGACATCACACCACTTCACCACAGAACTCAGCCTAAATATGCAGGGTTTGCGAGTTAAACATGTGTGAATGAAACAAAACACAACTCAGGGTATGTTTTGACGAGGAAACAATCCTTTAAACAACATAAATTCATTATATACTGCAGTTATTAACCAGCATTAAGGCTGAATCTGCTGGGCTGAAATGTGACTTATTCATAGGACAATGCAGTGGATTATACATTCTACAAAAGATTAATTTAGTAAACTTTTAAGACCGGTTCTGAGGCATGTCCATGTATCAGGACATGTATCGTTTGGCATAGATATTGTACTGTAAGGTACTTGGCCTAGTGTACTGAAATATTTTTTGCAGCCAGAATTTAAAACTACTGCAACAAATGTAAAAAAAATACATAGAAATTAAAAAATACATTTAACATTTTAAAATAGTAAAGTAAAGACGAAACGATTTCAGTGCCAGATTATCAGAGTTGATCCATGATATTCTTTAATGATAAGTAACCCTCCATAACCTTTTGAGCCACTGAACTCCAGCTAGTGCTTCATTACCTGACCAGACCACTGTACCAGAACTAACATCATCGCCATAGTAACCCACCGCACGTATAGACATTATGTGGCTGTCGTGGTAACGGCGTACATACTTGGGGGGAATGTTTTCGGGTCGGCTGGACCAGTCAGCCACCCAGTCCGCGTCCTTCATCAGGATGTCCATGTCCCGCTCCTTCTCCAGGCTGTCCACTTCCGACTGGGGACACAAGGCAGGAGTTGACACACCAGGCAAATATTATTATTACATTGTGAAGTACAGAGATACGTGACAAAGTAGTTGTAATTTTAGTGCAAACGAGGTAAATTTGCATCTTTCTGATCAAAAACGAATAAAAATGAATGTGTCTTGACTCCAGTGACCACTAAAATTTTAAGTATTATGTGACATCACACAAGACTGTCCTGATTACAGCCAGGTGTTTCTGATTACAAACACCTGGCTGCAAGGGGCGGAGTTTGAACTGTTGAACTGTTTTGTTTTGTTTTTATCACACAAGACTGTCCTGATTACAGCCTGCAAGGGGCGGAGTTTGAA
Source organism: Periophthalmodon schlosseri (assembly GCA_000787095.1). Classification (NCBI taxonomy): domain Eukaryota; kingdom Metazoa; phylum Chordata; class Actinopteri; order Gobiiformes; family Gobiidae; genus Periophthalmodon; species Periophthalmodon schlosseri. The sequence goes on along the minus strand of KN474300.1, from coordinate 52,852 downwards.
CTGTTTGAACTGGTGCTGCCCAGTTTAGCAGCTCTCATTTTTTTTTTTTTTTATTTATTTCGCGCAGATTAATGAACGCACATATCCAGTACACTTAATGCACAGCTCTATTTCAAATGTGGTTGTGGGTGGAGTTTTTGTGTTTAGTCCCACTTTAATGAGAGGCTTCCAAGGTAAAGGTGTACAAATATAGATGAACAGTATGGTATATATATAAAAAACTTCCACCTTCTGCCAGAAAGTTTACATAGTGCTACCATAATTAGACTGTCCAACCCTTGTTGTATTCACCCATTTCTAGGCCTGTCACGATAACCAATTTTGAAGTATGATATACTGCTGAAGAAAATATGGACAATAAACTATAATATTTCAACTAATTTATGCCACTGACACAATTAAAAAACTATGTACAATATGGTTAAAAAACACAAATGGCAATAAGTAAATACCAGAATGAAACACTTAAGTACCGGTAGTTAATTTGTATTCATAATCGGTCATAGAAGTTATTTATTCAACGCTTTAAAGCTCAAATCTAATTGTAGAACAGGAAAAATAACTAAAAGTTCCCGGCAAAAATGAACCCACGATAAATACTGACCCCCAAAAATGATTGTTCCATCTAACTGTACTGAACGGTAAGTCGCTATAGTCATTATTGTGACAGGCCTACCCACATCACCACTAGATGCTATCTACGTTACTGCTGTCTGATACAGGCTGAACAAAGGCCAGGTGAAGGGGGAGGGGCCAGGTGAGGGGAGGGGGAACAAGTTTCATATCTGGCATCTACTGGTAACAAAAAAAATCAAATAAACTTACAGATGGTAAATGATAGGGTTGTGCAATTATACAATGATCAAAATGTAAACATGTATCTATTGTAATACAAATATGAAATGAAATCAATACAAGAAAAAAGTGATAACGTTTTTTGCCATATAACCAGCCCTAGCTCTTAATTCTGTTTAAATAACCAGATAAACTTTGCAGATGTTTCATTTTACAGCACAGAGATCAAGGATTAATGACTTAACCCAGCGTTTAAATGTGGCTTTGCTTTGGGGATCTCCAGTGCTCATCAGATTAGGATAACTCAATCTCTGTTATCCCTGCCCCTGTGAGAAATGTGGTGATAATGACCAGACAGGCCAACACATTTGTCATTTTTCACCAAATCGCAGAGGCACCTGACTGGTTCACCTGGTGGAGCCTTTCTATTTGCTCCATGTAATTCCAATATTAGGCTTAAAGGTGCCCTGCGTAACTTTCCTGGTTTTGAGTACACTCTTGTCTTCCTGGGGAGGTTATTGCTTTACCTGGAATGTTCCACAGTATGGCATTAAAAACATACCGTATATTTATTTTGATACTGGTGTTTTTATTGCTCATAAACATTAATTTGTACTGTGAGTGGGGTCGCCTCTCCACAGATCTAACTAGTAACTTGGCTTGGTGACGTCACTGGTTTGTCTCCATGAAGATAAACAAGTTAAATTTCATACTGTGGAACATTTTAGGTAAAGAAATAACATCTCCATGGACACAAGCTGGTGTCCCTTTACTAACTCTCTCTATTTTATATGTTGTTACTACATTGACAACAATGCACCAGGCTGCTCTAAGTCTTTTACTGTTGTCCTTTGGTGTGACGTTTGAGCTGTTGTCATGACAACGGCTGCACTCACTTGGCTGTCTCTCCTGGCGTCCACGTCGAAGATGATCTGTCCCTCGTCCTGTGGGCTGTGGGGCCGCGGGGGGCTGAGGAGATAGAAACAAACACACTTACACATTTGTGTTTTCAACCATGGCTCTGTCAATGAACCAGCGAGGATGGAAACAACACGCACTTTTAACTTCTTTGGGGGCTCTGAAGAAACGCTTTTTAAACAAATATGAGTTAGAATTTTGTTGTAGTTTTCAGTTTCAGCCAAAAGCATGTTTTTTTTCTTCATTATGGGTGAATTTATTGCACTGAAAAACATAGACATAGATGGATGCTGTGGGCGGGCTTGCATTTACACAAACCTGACTTTTACTTGGCCTAGAGGAGGGCTTCCTCCTGCTTGTTTCCATAGAAATGTTGTTCCTTTGGGAATAATATTCCACAGTATGGCATAAAAACGTATCCATCTCCATGAAGAATGTTCTGAAGTACGGCTTTAACTTCCATGGAATCATGCAGGTTACCAGAAAGTTACATAGTGTTCCTTCAAAAAAACCTTTAACTTTATTTAAAAAATTAAAATTCAAGCCACATGAAAAACTATTGCAGACTAGTAAACAGCTAAAATAATTATTAGTAGCAGCCCTAGCCATAGATCACATGACATAATTATTAGTTCTACTTTTTCCCCCCAAATATTAAAACTTTATCTGTTACTTTCTAACGATCATGTCAGTATTAGGTTTGGTCATTTTGTAAATCAGTATTGTTCAGAAGAATTCAAATAACTCTAAGCCTTAGATTAATTAATATCACACAAATATTGTTATGGCATATTTTCTCATACTTCTACCTGCAGTGACTTTTGAGGGACTGACTGCTGCCAACTGACCAACTAAAATCATGCAGGAATGAACTTATCGACGACACTAAGTCAATTTACCTAGTCTATAAAGAAATGTTTCACCCTGCATTGCCCACTCTGTCAAAAGGAGTCTAGTTTCTGTTTAATTTTCATATCTTGTGTTTGAGACAGTTATGTGCTGTGGCTTTCAACTATTTTGACAGCAGAGGAGCATTATTTAACGCTCCATATCTGTCATACTTGTGGGTGTAGCTCTTCTCTTTTAATCCCTTAACAATTAAGCATAGAAAAAATACGATATAGATTTCATAATAATTATGGCTGAACAATTATGAAAATAAAAACATGGCAATTATATTTGAGAAATGTTTTTACAGTTCACATTTTAATACGCCCACAAGGATTAACAGCTGAGAGAAGTAGGAAGAAATATGAATCACTAAACTAATACCGCTAAAATGAGTCTTTCTGATCGTTCAAATGGTATGTTTGTTTCTTTTGAGTTCAATCTTTTTCAGATGGACATAAACAGCCTCGGGTGACTCAAGAGCAGCTGACTGATAAACCTTTGAGCTACAGTGGGGGCGGGGCTTGAAAAACAGACTCATGATGTGGAGCAAGAGAATCGATATATTGAGAGAGCTGCACAAAAGAGTTTTTTGAGAAAGAGATCCAAACCTAGGCCTGTCATGATAAATACTATATCCACTTATTGTTCAATACATGACAGATGGAACAATCATTTTTGGGGGTCAATATTTATCGTGGGAACTTTTTCTTTGTACTACTGGCAACTTTTTTGTAATTTTTAGGTACTATGATGAGATTCAAGCTGTTGAGGTTTGAATTATGAACTTCTATGACTCATTATAGATTTAAGTGTTGCATTCTGTTATTTATTTACTGCAGCAACTCATATTTTTTTTTACAATTTTGTACATTTAAAATAGTTTTTGTGGATGATTCTGCTTTATGGTTTGGTATAATCATTTATCGTCTATATTTACTTCAGTAATATATCACATTTCAAAATTTGTCATCGTGACAGGCCTATCCAAACCCAGAGCTTTGAAAACGTTTTTGCACATATTTTAGGCAAAGGTGCAAGTCAATAAATGGACCGTTTTGAATATTGTGAATGTATTTATCCAGTCATAACATAGAATTGTGTTTGTATTTGCCAGAAAAATGTAGTCTCCTGATTGAAATGTTGGCCATTTGCACTGGTGATAATCTAGTGTAGCAGTGCTCAAACTGTTTCCCCTCAGCTAGCCAAAATTATTATGTATTACTGGGCCAAAGGCCAAACAAAGTGTTGCTTGTAGAATTTAAAATAGATCTCTAAGCCTCCTAAGGCCCATACCACTCTTAAGTACGCTGTTTTCAGCTATTATAAAATAACCAAATGCAGCCCACTGATGTGTTATGAACAAAATAACACAATACTTTTGATTTTTTCTGAGAATTTCAAAAAACAACATGTGAAAGAAATTTGTAATGTCTGTTTTGAAGCACAAAAATACTCCTTCCATTCCAATGTGTTTAATCCGATTGTGAACTCCTGACTTTTCCCTCTCCTTTTTCATGCTCGAGTCACTGAGCTAAACATATGAATGTCTGCTATGTTAATGACTATAGCACAAAGCACCACACTCTGAGATAAGCCCGCAGTCTCAGGTCAGAGCTAAAACACCATTTGTTTTGTGCAAAACCATAAGCCTGACACAGCCTTTAGAGAGATTACACTGCATTAGTATGCTGCTATGTGGCTCAGGGGTACAGCTGCAGTGCATATGTGACTACAATCAATGTCTGGACCATAAAATCCACTAAAGTTAGTCCCAAAAGTGATCGTTCCAGTCGATATAGTAATTATTGTGACAGGCCTAATTGACATACTGCCTGCATTTTTCATGTAAAAACATTCAGTGCATTGAGTCAGTGGGTTCATTTACACAGCCAAAATCAGATGAACCAATAAACCTGATTACTGGTGTATTTTTACAGCACAAAAGAAATGGGATAATCCAAAACACCAGGTCAAGTCAGTTCATTTGTGGATTATTAAGGTACCAGTGCTATTTGAAGTTCTAAGCAAAAACTATATTAAAAGTAACCCATTCAAGGCCTTTCACACCTTATAGACAAAATGTCTGTAAGGTGTGAAAGGCCAGAAAGAAATCAGATTACTCACATCAGATTGCACTGTTTGCATGATATTTCAATGATCTAATGACTCAAGAAATCAGATTATGATCAGATTTCTGGAGTGCATATTGATACTTTGCAGCTGATGTCATCACCATTCTCTGGGGGTGTGAAGATAACTGTATGCACTGCTCTGTCTGAAGCTATGTTACTCAAATTAGACTTTAATCTGAGCTTTGTTTCAAACCAATCTGATTATAAAGAGCTGATTTATTTGGAACAAGTGAGTTGATTTGTGCTGTTTAACAAATAACAAAATCTCAAATAACATTACAGTCACAAGTGAGCTAGCATTAGCCAAGTGTTTTTCACTTAGTCACTCTCACCTCTTTGTTGAAAATCAAACACCTGAACAGGGCCGTGAAAGCTTGTATTGATCACAAGCTCCTGGAAATGTGTTGTTTAAATAAATTTTGTATTTTTCCTTCACTTTTCAGACGCAAAAACGTTTTCTGGTAATTATTGCTAATATGTTCATTGCGTCACCATGGCAACTGCTGAACATTCCAGCATCGGCATACAGGGAGAACACCCCCAGCACGATGTCACTGCAAAGTATCAATAAGCCAACATTTATAACACACATATTATAGTTTACAAGTTGTTCACGAGAGGTATTTTTTTTTGTTTCAGATGGGGTACACACTGGTCTGCTATTTGGATCTACCAGTCACAACAAAAGCAAACCCAAGAGTCTCATTTACTGCAGCAAATTATGGTGATCGGTAAGATAACCTGGATGGGAGGAAGCCAGAGATGACCCGTAATTACACAGGGAGCAGTCTGTTCAAAATGTCCTGTCTATAAGATGATAAGGCGTCAGAAACATCCACACAAATTAAACCAACTGGACTTAACTGGACCCAGGTCACAGACAGAAACACACCCACATCCTATTGCAGTGAGACAGTTTTAACCACTGTAGTCTGCATAATTATCACTGACCAACTGAATGTTATGGGAGCAATAGAGATGATACACTGAGTCAGTCTGAGCCCTGCCCGATGTGGAAACACCAACATTTGTTTTATCCAGGCCGATCACTACTGGGAAATTTTTGGTTATTTTTTGGCTAGACAATAAGATTTAAGCCGTAAATGTTTGTATTAACAACGTCTATTACACGTACAAACTAAGTACTAAAGTGTTTCATTCTGCTGTTTATTTATTTAACAATATTGTACATTTAGAATGGTTTTTGTGGTTTAAATTTGCTCTTGGGTTTTTGTGTCAGTGTTACCATTTATCGTTTATACTTACTTCAGCAATATATTGAACTTCAAAATTTGCCTAGTTTTATCTATTTGGATTTAGGGTTGTCAAAGTGATTGAAAATCAGATGCTAATCAAATCGAAACTAGTATCGAAACTAGATACTAATTTGAGCAAGTACCGATACTAAAATATATTACTTAAGCAGGACATTCTTATATTAGCTATCAAAATTAGTACAAGACCACATGGTAATCATTATTTTGTGTTGAAAATTACATTCTATTATCATTGTGGTATCAAAATCTGTATCGAGTATTAAGCCACTTCCTTAGTAACGAAATAGAGTTTGAAATTTTAGTATCGTGACTAACACTATTTGCATTATATCAATACCACATAATGCATCAGATGTAAAACCTAGACATGTTAGTGGGTTAGTCTGAGCAGAATTTTGAGTTAACTATTTGAAACCTACCCTTTCCAGATGTGGTAATATTAATGCATGAGTCTTATAGCGTTTTCCAATTGGCCAAAGTTGCCTTACAGTTTTGTTCTTGTGCATTATACATTCTCTCCTCACTCTGTGGTGGTAAGCTACTATTGTGTGGCCAAACCTTCTCCACAAAACCTGATCTCGTCAGATCTCAGAAGCTAAGCAGGGTTGGGCCTGGTTAGTACTTGGATGGGAGACTGCTGGGAATATCAGGTGTCACAGTGGGGAGCCAGTAGCAAAAAGCTGTTGTTGTGTCCTTAAGCAAGACACTTCACCCATATTGCCTACTATCGCTGTGGTGCGTGAATGTTGGTGGTGGTCGGAGGGGCCAATGGAGCAGATAGGCCGTCACGAAGTTAATCAATAATGCACGAAATTGTAAAGCGACTTTGAGCGTCTGGAAAAGCGCAATATAAGATTAATGCATTGTTATTGTAGCCACAGCTGCCCGGGGGTAGACTGATAGAAGCGCCTCCGGCCACCACCAACACTCACGCATACACCACATTCATACTAGGCATGGTGGGGTCATGCTAACTAGAAGCACTGCTATGTCTGAAGCTTTGTTACTCAAGTTAGACTTTAATTTGAATGTTTGTTTTAAAAACAATCTGACAATAAAGAGCTTACTTAACTGGAACTACAACAGGTGAGCTGATTTGTGCTGCTTAAGTCCCTCTCAAATAACATAACAGTCAGAAACTAGCTACCATTAGCCAAGTGTTTTTCAGTTAGTCACTCTCACCTTTAAAAAAAAAAAAAAAAAAAAAAAAATCAAACTCCTAAACCGGACCATGAACACTCGTATTGATCACAGGCTCCTGAAAATGTGTTGTTTAAATCCATTTTATAATTTTTCATGTGTTTTCAGACCATCTTAACACCTATCTGGCAGTGTTTGCTAATGTGTGCAATGTGTGCCCATGGTAACTGCTGAATATTCCAGCATAAACGTACATGCAGAACCCCCCAGCGTGATGCCACTGCAAAGTATCAATACTCCATATCTTCAGAAGTGCCCATAATAGCTGTACCTGTCGCAGGAGGAGTTGCTGCGGCTGGACTCGTGCTGAGCGTCCAGCAGGATCTTCTCCATGTCTCCGTTGTGGATGGACGAAGACGAGGGCACGTGCTCCAGGCCTCCTCCCATGGCCTCCTCCTCCTCCTCCACCTGGGGCAGGGGCAGCAGGGGCAGCAGGGGGGTCCCGGACGAGGGAGGGGGGTCAGAGGGGGCGGATGTGCCTCTGTGCATCTCCAACTCTACCCAAGAGCCTGCAAAACACAACACATGGATGATATATTTATCATTTATACATTACATACTGTTACTGCTAACTCAATAAAATCTAGAAAAATTACAGGTGGTCAATATTTTTAATTATTAGTAATAGTGAGTGTATGAGTGTATGTGAATATATGCAAAATTTCAATATCAAAAATATCATTTATAAACAACATGCTGAAATCGTAATAACGCTGGTTAAAAATTATAAAAACGAACGATCTTTTGTTGTAATTTTTCAACAGGAGTATAAAGTGAAAGTTCTGCTCTTTTTAGGGCACTTTTACAGACCTTTTACATTTGTCTGATACTCAAACCTCAACTAATACATTGAAAGGCATGTTTTAGAACACTGTTGGATTACCATAATATCCTTATCTAATCGTAATCAAGATACTGACTGCCTGTCACAACAAATTTTGAAGTGCGATATATTGAAAAAATAAAAAAATAAAATAAATAAATAAACATAATTAGGCCTGCAATATATAAATAGTGTAATGAAACACTAAAGTAGTTAGTTCTCGTATCTATAATGTATCAAGTAAGTTAATTATTGGCCCATCGACATCTCAAATGTCATCATATAGGCCTAATACTACATCAAATGAAGAAAAAGCTCCCTACTAGTGTGAAGAAAAGGTACACGAGATATATTTTGAGCCTGAAAAAATATTGTTAATCTAGTTTATATTGAAATTGATAAGTCAATACAGTAATTATTGTGAAAGGCCTATTTGTCAGGAACAAAACTGGCATATTATGTCTCTGTTAGTTGTGTCACAATACTAACATTTCAAACTCCATTTCGATATTACTAGAATGTAATTTTCTTTAAGTTACCATGTCGTCTTATACTAGTTCTGATAAAGCTCAAATGGCACTAAAACTGTCAGGAAAGCTCAAATTTTGTCATGTTAACATGTTGTTTTTTTTGTGTTATCGATACTTGCTCAAATGAGTATCTAGTCTCGAAATTAGTTTTAGTATTGATTACTATCTGTTTGCGATTCTTTTGACAACCTTAGTCTCTGAGCCTTTCAACTGATAGCAGTTATACAGCCAGTGTGATTAACTAAGGTGGCGTGAGAAAAATATTTTACCATCTGTTGCCAATTGGAGAGAGGTTGAAAATGGTGCCAATTGTGTGTTGTGGACAGACCCAGTGCTGGTTTTACCCATAACAAAGTCAAATTCTATGATAGCATAACTACTGCCTTCAGTCCATCCGATCCATCAAAACAACACGCCCACTGTCAGCTGGCCAATCAGACCACAGAAACAGTCCTTGTGGTTTCCTGATGACAAAAACAAGTCATATCCTCCAGACCAAACAAACAGCCAAACAGCATTTTATTATCTGCACATTGATCAGCTGAGAATGCCTGAGGTTTAATAATGCACTGCTCATGTATCAGGGCATTGTGCCATAGAGGTTATGGAAAGCACTCATTGAATAACAAAATAGATTTTTAAAAAGCATATTAATTCCCTCCATAGTATCAATATAATACTCCTGAAAATGTCCTGCTTGTAATAATAATAATAATAATGAAATAAAAAATAAATAAATACTCGGATATAAATAATAAAACTAGTATCCAAATCTTTCAGAATTTCAAGGAACAATAGTGAATATAAAAAAAAAAAAAAATCACATTAATGGATTTGACCTTTTTAGAATAAACTGGTATGAGACCACGTGGCACTATTAGTTGAATAGCCTTTTTCTTAAATTTTTTCCTATTGAAAACAAGAGATTTTGTAAGCTGACAACACTATACACACAGCACAGCGCTCGTTTATTGTCCCTATGAGGAACTGTGATCCTTTTATAACGTAACCCATCCTTCACTCACTGCCACTGGGGTTACACCTGTCGAGAACAGAGGGTGATAAAAATACCCTGGATCCGTCTTTAAAGGCCCCGTACCTGATTTTTCCATGTATTTGAGCAAATGTGTCTTGCTCCAGTATAGATATATTGTATAAGCAGCTCTTGAGGTCAAAATAAGTCTACTGCGTTCTCTGTCATATTATTATCCGCTAATCAGGAAGTGTGCGTTAGCATGCTAGTTATTATTCTCTTAAATATGATGGCAAAACTCCGCTCTGGTCTTTGACAGTTGTGAAAAAGCACTTGTAAACTCATTGCTGTGAATAATTAGGATGCCCGGAGTGCATGAGGTAAGTGAGGAATAACTTTGGACTGCTGCAAACCATTTAAAATGAACTAGTTCTGTTTTTCACGTTTTTAAAACTGTAAAAATCAGGTACAGCACATTTAACCAAGTTTGGTCAAGAATACCTCGTTGGAGGATATTCTTCATGTTTTAGATTGGTGGTGGAATCAAATCGGGGACAATCTCATTATGAGGCAAGAGTGCTGGACCACAATGTAATGTTTGATACAGCAGAGAGAAGAGGAAACATGACGAAGAGACGTCAAATAACAACAAGCAACATGGTCTAATATTTCCAGAGGAAAGAGTAGTGTTGCTACAATGCTAAAATTTCAAACATAAATTTGATACTAAGGAATGGACCAGACACTTAATACTGATTCCACTACCACGATAATAAAAAAACAAAAAACACTCTTTTATTTAGGCAATAAAATGTGATTTTAAACATAAGAGATCATTTCTGTCCTGGCAATGTGACTTTTTTAGTACCGATACTTGCTCAAATGAGTATCTAGTTTCGTTATTAGTTTTAGTATGGATTAGCATGATGATTTTCAAAACTTTTGAGAAGAGAGTATGTTTTTCAGATCATGTGGATGCACTGTTTGAGCAGTGAGTTAGGCCTGATAAGATAAAGCCACAGTCAATAATCAAACAGTGTATTCTGTTCAGAAGAGGTCAGCAAACAGGAGCCATGACACGTAGCATGGAGCCTGGAACAACCATTTTACAATGGACAAAGTCATGAGTCATTGTACTTTGTATTATTTGGTTGTTTCACATGTGAATACAAACTGTAGAAGTGAAGAAACCAGGGCTGCAGCGATAAATCGACTAATTGTGACTAATCAACTATGAAGAATAACTATAGTCATGTTTCAATATCTGGACTATACAGACTCTAAACACATAAGAGAAGTCCTTTTATAAGACAGTGGCATTATTGAATCAAAAAGTAAAAAAAATAAGTTTAAAAAAGTCTCATCTGTATCAATACTTTATTCGGAAATATTCTATATCAGGGGTTGGCAACCTTTAACACCCAAAGAGCCATTTGGACCCGGTTGCCACGGAAAAAAACACTGGGAGTCACAAATACTTTTTGACCTATAAAATGAAGACTGTATATATTGTATATATATTTTTTTACCTTTACGCTTTGTATAAACAACTATAGTGTGTTACTTATGAAATCCATGAAGTGTTACAGAGACCTCTGCTCTGAACCTCTGCGCACAGCGTGTGCAAATCAGGGCTGTACGAAGTCACTTTTATCTTTACGCAGGACTGTAAGCTGTCGTCTGTGAGGCGTGAGCGGTGTTTGTTTTGTTTGGCGGGGACAGCGTGAGCGGTGTTTGTTTTGTTTTGGCGGGTACACTGACTTCCACGAGTGTGACACTTATTTTGAGCAACAAAAAATAATAAAATATAATTTTATTTTAATATTTCAAGATCACAATAATCTTCCAATTTAAACTACAATTTAAAAAAAGGAACTAACACAAATAAAATACACTTCAATTAAATACTTAGAATTTATTTTCCCAAGCCACACGGAACCGCAGTATAAGGATGAAAGAGCGACATGCGGCTCCGGTAGCCACGGGTTGCCGACCCCTGTTCTATATCTACTTGATCCTCTGACCCCTCTGACCACTATGTGTGACTCACACACCACATTTATACCCGGCAATGTGAGTGAAATGTCTTTCCTAAGGACACAACAGTTTGCATAATTAAACTTGAATAGACACAATTAGCAAATCGCAGTACCATTACTTCTTTTGAAATTATAAGTAGTTGGCTTTCCTGTAGTATCTTTAAAGTTCACCTAGCGCCCCCTTGAGGCTGCTGTGGTGCTGCAGGACACAAAAGACAAAGTGTGGACATGGATATGTGATGACCTGATGACCTGTTGCGGTTTTATTTGACACATTTGTTTGAGCTTTTCTATTATTGTATTTTACTGCCCAATGTGCTTAAATTGCCCTTCGGGAACAAAGCAATATTGATTAATTGATTTCCTCCACAAATGACAAAATCTCCTGTGTTATTTTGCATAAAATCTACTAATAGTGTAGTTTAGATCTGTACAAACATGCTCTGCAATGTGATTATTTTCTTATATTAGTTTAGTTCATATTTCAGTCATTTCGTCAATCTTTTTGGACGTGTTTAAAATGTAAACTTTGAACAGAACCTTATCATCAAAACATAAATGCAATGAAAATTCGCAATGCTTGTCAGAAAAATTGCAATTTGATATTTTTCCCAAATCATTCAACTCTCATTTTCAATAGAGCTACTATTGTCTCACTGTGGCACTTGGTCATCTCCCATCCAAGTACTAACCAGGCCCAACGCCGTTTAAGTTCCCACAGCAGATGGGATTATAATCATATTGGTATTGTAAGACTTGAAATAAAAAAATCTCACAAAACTACTCAAAGAAATAAACTATATAATATTGCTCCTAAAAATAAACAAACTTAACTTTCTCACCCTCCTCTTAATGACCAAAAATTATGTTAATAGAAACATCAGATAGCAAAAATACACAACTTTCCTTTTTCAAGTATTTCAAACACTATAACGTGTTTGTGAAAATGTATGACTTGGTTTGGTAAGTCCGTGATAGTCCTGGTTTAGTCCAGATTTAGTTTCAGGTTAAGACTGTATTCAGTCCCAGTTTGGTGATTGCGCAAACTCACCCTAACAATACATCAACACACTAAATCATTGTGCCTTTCTAAGAACAGACAATACAAACACGCACACGCCTTCAGTAAACACAACAACAACGGTGACAAAAATAACAGTCAAAAAATAGTGTGCAAAGCCGACCCTCAGACCCTGCAGTACAACAGGAAGGCTGACTCCATCATTTCCATGGG
>KN474300.1:20767-39949 GCA_000787095.1 Periophthalmodon schlosseri | reverse complement strand
AGTGGGTGAGAGGGGGTATGGTTGCAGAGGAGGGGGGCGGTTGTGTAGAGTTAAGCTGTGTGGAGGGCTCGGTGTGTGTTGACAGAGCAGTGAATGCCTGAATGGTTATGGAGCTCCAAAGGGATACGTGACTCCCGGGGCCACTCCTCCCAGGGACGTGATCTCCGGCAGGGACGAGACCAGAGGAGGAGGAGGAGGGGGGAGGGAGGGGGGTCAGAACCAGGAAAGCTCCAATGTGTGCGACTGGAGAACGGTGGCTGGAGCGGGGATGTCGAGCTTCGATTCTAAAAAAGTCACATTCGCAGAACAGAAATGAACCTTTCCTGATTAGCTTTAGAATGAACTTGAGCTGTGTAAGACCACATAGATAAGTAAAGGCCCATGGACCACTACGGAACCTACCTGAACGATTGAGGGATCACACAGATATAAGGCCAAATGGTAATATAAAAGAAAGTACTATTATTTAATGTTGAAAATCACATTTTATTGTCTAAATCACGATCATCGCGGTATCAGAACTGGAATTGTGTCCTTACTATATCCTATAGAATTTCTACAGCCCTACAATTTTGCTTTGTTTCCAAAATGTTATAATTTCATTTAATCGGTCCATTATTAAGTAAGGGATGAGCTAGTGTAGTACAAAAACAACTGAGTATTATGGGATGGGACCTGTGTGCTATTGGAAAAGAAAAAGTTAAGGTACTTCTGGTCCCAAAACAACTTTTCTTAGCACAGAAAACTGGCTCTAAAATTTACAAGTCTTCGAGGTGCTGGTTTTACACAAAGTAATATTATTTTATGACGTCTATGAATATTATTATCCCTTTAAGGTTTTAGATAATGATTAATTCAAAATGAGTTTACCAAAAACTACTGTTCAGGCACAGGTAAAATAAACCTGATATTGTTTATGTGATGGTATTAACAAACATTGTAAGAAATATAGACCAGAGGTGGTAGAGGAGCCAGAAAATGTACTCAAGTAAGAGGAACGTTACTTTAAAATAATATTACTCAAGCAGAAGTACAGTAGTGGTCCACGAAATAGTATGTATTTCAAGTACGAGTAAAAAAAGTTAATTTGGGAAAACTACTACTGGTACTCAAGTAAGAGTAACTTAAACGGTCATGACATAACATCTGATTTGTAATTTAAAGCTAATGTAATTGGACTGACAAAACCTAATATTTTCAGACACAAAAATGAGAAAAATAGACATTATATCTGAAGGAGTGGTGCAAAAAAAACAAATGTTCAAATCATTTCACATTGTCAACATAAAGCTTTTGCCACTTGTAGACTTACTCACAGTGGGAAGAGGAACCAAAACTTACTCAAGTAAGAGTACTGCTAGAAAAGTACAATTTTGCTAAAAGGTTACTCAAGTAAATGTGAGTAAGTGTAACTGAGTACTACCTACCTGTGATGTAGTCTCAGAATCTCCACCACAACACATACAAGAAGGCATTTTAAGGTAACAAGGGCCATAAGGTGCTCAGGAATTTAAAAACATTGTATTGGCCAATGTCCAGACAGGTCTGACAGGTGACAGGTTACCTAAGGCTAAACACCACTCCTCTCCCCTCCGCTTCTGCTCTCTCTCCCCTGTGGGGAAGATGAGGAAGAGGAAGAAGCTGACCTGACCTCACACAGCTCGTAAACAGCGAAGGAGGAGGGGCTGGGTTTAACAGGTCATGCCCTGGACACTTATGCCACCGACTCAACGAGCAAACAACTGACAAACATGAGCCAACATGAGGTGCACTTTCACAAATCAACACAAACACTGTAAAAGTCAAAAGACAGTAAGTGCCTGTGCTGGCACTGGCCACTGACAACTTTGTTGATTAGTTTTATTAAGGGGTAAGGGGAGTGGAGCATTCATCTGTATCAAAACAAATAGGCTGCTTACAAGGAAAAAAGAAAGGACTGAAAAGCAAAGAAGATTTTTGCAGAATCAGTGAGTGAAGCACTAAACTAATCTGAGATGAGAGATTTGATTTTGTTCTAAATGATAGATGACCAATGAGTTCCTTTGTTTCACATGCATCAAAGAAATAAACAAATCTAATTGGACGGCCATGTTTGAGCTTCGCTTGAGATGCAGTGGAGAGCGTGGGGACTGATATCCAGCTGTATGAAAAATCGAGATGTCATTATGGACTTGCCAGGCAACTTAATCACTGGATGTGAAGGCTCTGCAGAGGCTAAAACTTTAGTAATGAAAGAGATAAATAACAAATAACTGCCCTACCAAAATTGCATCATAAAACCACCCAAATGAGGTCATAGAAGTGCACAGATCTGAGTTTAAAGCTGAGATTCTCAAAGGGTGGGCCACAGACATAAAGTAGATCACTGTTCCACCACCACATGAAGCCTCAAAACTCAAGAGTCATTTAAAAAGCATAAAGTTTTAAAATAAATCTTCATATCAGTGTTAGCTTTAAATCTGCACTCTCCCTTCCTGGTACCACATCGTTATCCTGTCTCCACTGTCCCCGTCGTGGCTGGTTGTCACAGCGATGCAGAGCCAGGTCAGCTGTCGTAGAGGTTTAGAGGGGGCAGACAGGACGTGGCCCCCCTGATCCTCCCCTGCTTACCCAGAGCAGGAGAGGGGCTGGGGGAGAGGAGGCTGCAGGCTGGGGAGGGGACACTCAACAGCTCATCCAGCAGCTTATAGAAGAATTTTTAGATTAGAATCAAAATCTTAGAATAGATTTAACAGATAGAACACTGGCTATGACATTCCGCTGGATCAGATAACAGAGGACCGATTCTGGCTAAAGCTAATTTGTATCCAATAATATCCCAATGTAAAACAAACCAGGACAGAGTTTATGTCTGCAGCGTCATGCAAAATGGATGACTTGAAATATTCATGTATGGCACTGGCTGTACATTCTTCTATAGCATCAGATATCAGATACCATGTAGAAAAATTGGCATGAATTGGATATTGGAGAGGGTTCTAGTGGTGAGCGATAGATAAAAGGTAAGATCCCGGACTATTAAAAAAAAAAAAAATTATAATTCTCTAAATGATAATAAGATCATAATTTGGAAATCTCTCAGTAATGTTCCAAAATGTGCTTGAAGTCTTGGTCCTGCATAAAAAACTGAATGGACTTTAAGAGGCGTATTACACTTCTATGGGGTATTAACTGCTAACACATAACATACTTAGATCACCATGTTACCTTTTGTTTAGAAAATTCTAAATTACTGAAACATGCATGTATGACATCTAAAACCTCTTAAGGCATGTTTTTGATGAGGGAACAACGTTATAACATGGTACCCCCTCCTTAAAATTAACAAAGAAACATAAAAATACAACTTTATACTATGAGCAATATGATGAACACTATATACCAGTTCTAAAATCTGTATCGTGATATCGGAGGATCTTTTCATCAGTATTGATCTAACGCTGAAAAATTCCCCTTATATTTTTCCAAAGCTGCCCCAGTCCCCCTGTATCTGTGCCTTTCCTACTTTGTCCTCAGTGCATCGGATGTGTCTTTATAAACAGACTAGTGAGTTACAATGGAAATGGAAGATCAATCTTTTTGTGATCATTACTGTCTGTATTAAGGCAGTGTCTAATGTCGCTTTGTTTATAATGTGGCTACTGTTATAACCTCGTTTTGCTTGGGGTTGCACCAATAACGATGCTGGCACAGGATATTGGTGCAGAGTCAGAAATAAAAAGCTCAATCATTTTCATGATATCAGTTCAGTTGACATCCTGTTTGGGCCAATAAATTGGTGAAGCAAGATTATTTCCTGTTGGCCCTGAGCATTTCATAATGCTTGAACTTTTATTTATAGCTGTTATGTAGTAATTTGAGTAATAAAATATTTTGATTTTTTAAAATATTGGATATATATTTAAAGATACACTATGTAACTTTTAGCCAATTTTCTTTTTTTCCATTTTGGTTGTGTTTATTGCACTGACAAACTTAGGTCCTTACTCTGGTTTGCATCTCAATCTGATTCTTGTTTGTTTCCATGGAAGAGTTGTTCCTTTGGCTATAATCTTCAACAGTATGGAATGAAACATATCTATCTTCATGGAGAATGTTCCGAAGTATGGTTTTAACTTTGACGTGATATCTACAGAAAGTTACTGTACCTTTAAAGCTGAACTATCAATATTGGTATCAGAATTGAATAAGTTGGTACATTCCTATTTTGAGTCACAGGTTAGAATCTGCTGACTCACAGTTGAAGAGCTGAGCAGAATCCGGACAAGTGTAAGAAGTGAGCCAAAGTTGAATGCGAGTGTTGTTGACCGAGAGAGCAGGACTAAACCAACAGAAAGGAGCTGCCAAACTAGTGACATCACACTACGGACAGGTCTGCTGCCAGTTTATAGAGCCGCAGGGACTGTGAGGGACTGATAAAGACTCTAATGACAAATGTACCACTATGCACAAATAATCATCACTGAACTTTTAGATATTAGGCACTGGAAAGTTTTATACCATTAACAGTCATCCAGTCCATGTGTATCCAGTTACACTGCCAGTCAAAAGTTTGGACACACTTTTTCATTTATGTTTCTTATTTATGTCCATGATTTACATTGTAGATTCTCTCTAAAGGCATCAAAATTCTGAATGGACACAAATGTAATGTAGTAAACAAAAACTTAAAATTACTCTCTACTACTCTTAAACTTTTTAAATAGCCACACTTTGCTTTGATCACTGCTTTGTACACTTGGCATTTCTTGACTCTGATGCCTTTAAGTGGAAACCATTTCAGGGACTGCATCATGAAGCTCATTGAGAGAAAGCCAAGGATTTGCAGCGCTGTCAACAAAGCAAACAGTGGATAAGTTTAATCTAAAAAATATATATATATATTATATACATATTCACATTCATCTTGCATTATCATTATTTGATGTCTTCCATACATATAAAATGTGTATCCAAACTTTTGACTGGTAGGGTGTATGAAGTTTGCGTTGAAAATAAGCAATATATAATCTACAAGATAATCTGAAATGGAAAATGATTTCGTAGTATACTCATTTTGTATACTACAAAATCATTTTCCAAATAAAGCTGTGATGTTACTGCTCTTAAAAAAGTAGGGTACAGTAACTTTCCTGAGGTGGCACATCTTCTGAAAGATTCCATGAAAGTTAAAACCATACTTCAGAACATTCTTCATGGAGATGGGTATTAATTTTGTGGTCCTTACAGTTTGAGCAATATTTGAACCTCAAACAAAATATTCACCAGCGTGTTTTAGTAAATCGATAAGTTGCAAAATGATCCGATTATAGTTATTGAGAGAAACCTCAAAAATATATTGATTCGTGTCAACACTGCCCACCCTTAGATTGAGTTATCTGGCTAAAAATAGATAATTATTAACTGCAGTTACATAAATGAAGTCACAAACAAACTAGCTCCTAACAGGAAACAGCAGAAATGCAACTAGTTCTCCATTTTGCTTTTATTAGGGGTAATTGTGCAAAGCTCAGCACTATACTTTAATGTGCCTTGTGTGGCCATCCTCTCAGTCTTAAGTTTAGTTTCAGTAGACTAAACCCATAATAGTTTTAACCGGAATTACATCTTTTACTTTAACTATGATAAATTATGTCACTGCCTAGTGGGACATGTACAGACTTGTTCCTTGGATGGTGAGCTTGCTCCTTAAACCACTTCTTCAGATATGACTTAGTTTTACTTCATTTTTGTGTTCTTTTGAAAATACTAGATTTATTTAATCACTATTTAATGTTTTGTCCTTCCAATTACATTAAATCAAGACGTTACGTCCTGAGTCTTACTGTTCCATTTACTTTAGCACTTTTTATTCTTATTCTTACTTACTCTTACTTCTCGGACAACTACTTTGTACTTCTACTTGAGTAATATTTTGCAGTAACGTTACTCTTACTTGAGTACAATCTTGGCTACTCTACCCACGTCAGATTCTATAGTTCCCCCGTTGGAACCAAACCAAACTACAGTAGACTAAAAATGTACACCATCATGGATTCACCCTCCTGCATATAGCCTGTAGCTCACTGGCTTACTTTTCTCCCTTACTCATGTCCAGAACATCTGTCCTCTTGTCACCGGGGCTGTAAATAGCCTGCCACCTCACGCCTCCCGCGGTGAGGTTAAACTTCACCCGCAGCGCACCCAGGGGCCCCTCTCCAACGCGGACACATGCGCGGCGTAAGGACAGTGGTGCCATAAACAAGCTTTGTTTATGTGGACTGGAGCGCGCAATGCCAGTCACTACACTATCCGGCCATTTAGCATCACAACAGCAGCCTGACACCCAACTGTGTAATGCCAGGGACAATAAAGTACGGAAATACAGTTTTTTCTTGTTTATTAGCTAAATCTAATAAAAAAAAATGTCACAAAAAGCGTTAATCTCATACTGGTGATCTGAAAAAAATAAGCTTTAGGCATTTCACTTGTAAGAAACCATTTGCACACTTGGATCAAGCAAGTTTATGAAAGCATGTCAACGCATTGCTAATATTAAGCATGTGTTAGATCACGTTAACAGGTTTATTATGAAACAGGTTAAAATTTTACATAACGATAGCTACGCCTACAGGGTTAACATCGATTAAACTTATTTATTGGATGAGATTTTGAGCACGCGTATAATGGATAAAAGCGTGAATTCGAGTCAAAGCAAACTGTATTATTGTGTCAGAAAGACCGAAAGAAAAGATATATTTTTAATCACCCATTTTTGCTAGTGCCATCTCGCCTTGTTGACAAAAGTTACTCCCGCCCCTTCCTCAACTTCACGTCGCTGATTGGCTGCTTTAAGTGTCCGTTGAGCAAAAAGGCCGCCTGTTGCAATCCTATTGGCTCATACAATGTCAATAACCACCCAGAACATAGCGTTCTACCTTCATGTAGTTTTCGCTGCAAAAAACAGATGGAAATGAACAACCGCGAACTAATAACGCGGAGAAGACACAATCACGCCTTCGTTAAGAGACACACGGTTATTTCCTAACGTTTGCAACGTTGCAGATACACTTTTAGATCAGATTAATGACTAAAAAATGTCTTACCGTTGAGCTCTCCGTTGTTGTCTGTGGCAGAAGCGTTAGCAGCGTCGGACATGGTCGTGGCTGGAGCACAGGGCGGGTTGCATACACAGGCTCGAGTCAGTGGCCCTTATCTTTACACATCCAGGCGTGCACTATCACCGCGGCGGAGGAGACGTGCTTGCGGGGGTAGCGCTCCGGGTACAAGCTACGGTCGGACTGCTGCTGCTGTGTGCACTGGCTGTTGGGCCGAGCAGCACGCCTTCCTGGACGCCGGGTGACGTCATGACGCAGCAGTCAGGGCCAAGCAAGGCGGTCAAATTACATAATAACTCTGGGAGGATAGCGGACCGATGTGCACAGCGCTCCCTCTCTGGCTCGCGACATACTGTACATGCAGCCGTAAACTGATTAAGAAGCCCACAGACACACAGGGGTTATTTCTGACACGTTTGAAAGAAGACGTGCATGAGCTCACGTACGCACACACGCGTCCAGAGCTGGCACCGGGCAGATGTGACGCACAGTTTTCCAGCAACTGCCAGTCTCCACGTAAACTGATGTTAAAAACTGGGAGTTATTTTGGAGCAGCTGACGACTCCACCTGTGTTTCGGAAACTGTGGGTGAACTCACATGGGTTAAAAACTGCAGTAGGCCTACTTAGAAGTTGACCCAAATACTTGTGACTAAACGTATTCACTCTTTTGTCCAATGTTCTTTAGCTATGGTCCCCACCTGGAAGACTGACTGAAGGATCACAGACTACTCAGTTGCATCTTTTCAGACCCAATTCTTAAGTGAAAACATGAAAATATACCTTAGTCTGAAAGGGTATAAGTTTATGAAAAGTTATTTCAGTGTGATAAAAAAATCTAATAAATGTCCATCTTTTGAGGTGGATACATAGGGAAAAATGATTAGGAATTACTTATGCCTAAGAAAAAAAGGGAATAGCCTATTGTGAGTTTGTTCAGAAGAATTTGCAAACTAATACCACACTAAAACAAGAATCACATTTCAGAACAGTTTGTACAGATCCAAACTACAGGGTTAGCAGTTTTTATGCAGAATAAGAGAGACAAGATATTTTGTTTGTGGAGGAAATTATGGTGCTTCAGAAACTGCAGCCTTTGTCATTTGTGTCCATTCAAATGGTTATTTTGATTCAATTATGATTAATCTTCCAGACCCATCACTCACTCATGAGAAAATTGTAACTGCAATTTGTATTAAGTATTCATACATTTAATACTTATCATTGATTAAATTATCACTTGTCACTCTATAGCTGCCCGTGTGGCATTCCATCTCAAGACATTTTCAGTCAGTGAGAAACATTAAATTATACTTCCGGAGATGGACAGGCACTATTGAGCCACAATTGAAGACAATTAAAGCTGCACTATGTAGCTTTTCTGGTTGATGATCCACAGCTTGTGCCCTTGCAGATGTCACTGCAATAAAAACACCTGTAATTGAATAAGGCAAGCTGGATAAAAGCTATACTGTGGAACATTACAGGCAAAGCAATAACATCTCCATGGAGACCAGCAAGTGGTGAACCATATACCAGAAAGATACATTGTGCATTTTTAAAGTGGGACTAAACATCTAAACCCCACCCACACTCACACTTCAAATAGTGCTGCTAAAATTGGAGGACTAAAGAAGAGCGTGAGGTTAGGGGAGTGGCAACGACTCCACCCACAGCCATATTAAAACTGAGCAGTGCCTGTGGACTAAAGACGACAGTGAGAGAGGTGAAGGGGCGGGGTCTGAAGGTATAAGGAACAGTGTGATTGGTCTAACAGGTATCCACACTTCAAACTCTGCCCCCGCAGCCAAGTGTTTGTAATCAGAAACACCTGGCTGTAATCAGGGCAGTCTTGCCTAATGTCACCAACTACTGGAAACTGCAGAGGCCACTGAAGGCAGAACAAACTTAGATTTAGACGTTATTGACCAGAAAGCTTCAAATGTACCTAATTTGCACTAAAACTGCCAAAAACGATGACTAGGAACAGTAGGTAATGCTATTAAAACACCATAAACACAGTTAAGTAGCAAAAAAAAAAAAGATTTCATTCCGCTTTAGGAAATTTGTATATTATTGCCAGCGTGTTCCGCCAGCATGAGTCAACCACACAGATGCAAAAAGTAGTTCCTTTATTATTATCTTCACCGTCATAGATTAAAACTGTGTTCATACATTACTAGAGGCATCAATATAGTTTGAATCGTCCGCCTTTCCGAATACATCGTGGATTCCTCAAACGGCTGCTAACCCACCCGCGTGCAGCCCCATATATTGTACCATCACATACAGTAGCGGTAGCAAGTCCTGCAGTAGCTCCAACATTTAGCGACCCATTGCCTCAAATAATGTGTTTTTTTTATTTTTAATTCCATCTTCAACACAGATATTCATTATTTAAGATGAATAAGCGTCCAGTGTCAAATCCAAACTTTTAAGTGCTTGAGAAGACAAAAACATAACGTCAAATTTTTCATGGAAACGGACGGAACAAATTTGGTAACACCGGTTAATATAAATATGACATATTTATTTTAACTATACCTGACTTGTTCAAACATAAATATTTATTGATGTCAGTTTTTGGACCGTTGTGGCCACTGAACCTGAGGCACAATGTCAAAATGGAGTGAGTCGTTTCAATGCATTTAATGAAAAGAAAAAAACTATGACAGTATAACGGATGAATTAATAAAAGTTCTACAAACAGAAAATAGAAAAATAAACACTACGATGGCACAGGGCGAGGGGGTAACAACACGACGACCACAGGTATTTTTTCCGGGGGGCAGGTGGTATATAAAAAATAAGTTTCTTGTTGAGGAAAACGTGGTGAATGAGGAGAACGAAAATTGGCACGAAATTATAAAGCTTTACTGCAGGGTTTTCCGAGTAGTGTTGTAGGGAGTGTTTTTTTTAATTATTTAGATCTAAATCAGGAGTGTTTAATATAAATTGTCTTAAACATTGGAAACATTGAGGACTAGATTCTCATGCATTCCATGTTTGGAGCAGCAAACAGGAGCCCACACTATGCACTGGTGTCAGTACTTCAGTGTCTAATGTACTGCCCATTTGTGTTCTATCACCACAAGTTGAGTTTACTTAGAGATATTAAGTGCCATCGTAAAACAAAATGGAGAACTGTGTTTGAATAAACGCCAATAATGCATTAATAAATTGGTATTAGTGGTAATAAGTGCTTTTCTTTTGACCCCACTCACTGCAAATGTTACTGCTCTTGTCTGCATCTCCAAACTGGAACTTCTGAGAGGATTTAGCCCTCATATCAAAAAAGAATTACAAAATGAACTGCTAGCACCACGTGTCAATTACTAATCACTACACAATATTTAGACGTACAACGCTACTTGAAAAACCCCGCACTAGAGCTTTAAAAGAGAAGGCAGGTGTCCCTCTGCTGCAGATCTGATGTAAGGGGGGATAATAGCAAGGCCTCCTCTGTCCGCACTAGGGTCAAAGTGGCAAAGTCTGGTCGCCGCTAGCGACGGACATGGCTGCTTCAAGTGCCTGCGTTTCCACAGAGAGAGAGAGGGCGGGCCGGGCGAGACCTCGAGGACCTCGCCCCTCCGTCGCGCCTAGAAAAAAGGAGCCGGTAACTCGCCTGCGTGCTGTTAAATGACCTTGTCCTGGAATATGTAGAGGTTGTTGGTAGTTGCCACGGCGATGATGTTGTCTTGGGGGTGCCAGGCGGTGTGGAGGATCTTCTTGTTGAAGTCTAAACTGTCCACGCTGATTTCGTCCTTCTTGCGCTTGCCGCCTGCGCACACTTTGCGTGGCTTGAGCACCTGCAGGGGCTTGCTGTTCTCCCGGGACGCCTCCAGGGTCACGTCCCTCCGGTGGCCGCGCTCGAACATGCGGAAGAAGTTGTTGTAGGAGCCGGTCATCACCACGCTGAGGAGCAGAGGGAGGGGTGTTAATGTTCTTAGTGGGGTTTTAATAAATCGGCAAGTTATACAAGTTTATGCTTTTTTCCTGTAAATATGATGCACCAATCGAAGAGAAGCACTAAATAACTTTTCTGCTGGAGGGGTCTGGGACCTGCTTGTGTCCATGGAGATGTTATTGCTTTGCCTGGAATGTTCCATAGTATGATTAAACTGAAAATGTAAATAAACTGAAGGATTTGGTCAACGGGGTCGCCTCTCCACAGATCTGAACTGTAACTTGCCCTAGAGACAAATTTAAAGAGGGGGGTATTTTTCCTTCTATGGGGTATGGGAATTAACATATTTAGATCACAATGTTACCTTTTATTGTTTTGAAAATGCTAAATTCGCCGAAAATGACATATTAACACTTCTGTTCACTTTTGTTGTTTACTCCCCCTTAACAGCGTTCCCACATTACAATCGGCATTAATGAAACTACTGCACATTGCATCAGGTTTGTAACGCAACGTAGTGTATTGTTTTTTTTAATCATGCTTTTATATATTTATGGGGAATTGTCATGTTGGAGCATGGGTGACTTAGTAAGATTCTGTCCAATGCTCTGCCCACAAGCCTAACCATAGCTACTGACATCTTAAACCTCTTCAGGCATGTTTTTGATGAGGGAACAACATTATAACATGATACAAAGCTCCAAAAAGTCCATTTATGGTAGCATAATACCCCCTCTTGAAGGCCATACTGTGGAACATTGCAGGCAAAATAATGACGACATGAAGACAAGCAGGTGGCAGATTCTCCACCAGAAAAGTTACATAGTACACCTTTAATGTTCTGTTCCATCGGACTGTAAAAGGATATTTGCAAATCCAATTTATAGAAGATGTTAAAAAAATCTAATAGTATTTTACCAACTTCTGATTCTCTCACTCTCACTCTCACTCTCACTCTCACACACACACACACACACACACACACACACACACACACACACACACACACACACACACCTTTACTTGTATGACTCATTATAGAGAAAAACTAACTTCCTAAGTATTGCATTCTGTTATTTATGTCAGCTATTTTTTTTTTTTTAGCAATTTTGTACATTTAGGATAGTTTTTTGAGGATAATTCTGCTTTTTCAATATTATCGTTTATCATCTACATTTACTGCAATATATCGCACTTCAAAATCTGTTATCGTGACAGGCCTACACATAAGCAGCTCTTTAGGTCAAAATAAGACAGCTGTGTGCCATCTGCATCTAATTATAAAGCATTCTATTGTCTAATAATCAGGAAGTGCACGTTAGCATGCTCATTGTTTAAAGACACAGTGCATAGATTTGAGTGACCGTGTGTGCAGAGAGCTGGGCGAAAATCAGATAATAAATCAATACTAAAACTAGTATCGAAACTAGATACTTGTTTGAGGAGGTATCTATATTAAAAAAGTCACAGGACAGAAATGAACCTTTCCTGAATAGCTTTAGACTGATCTTGAGTTGTATCAGAACAAGTATAAGACACATAGACTAGTACACGCCCATGGACCACTATGGAACCTACTGGACGACTGAGGAATTACACAGATATAAGGCCACAGAAAGTACTATTATGTAAAGTTGTGCTATTTACCATTATTACTGGAATCAGTATTGAGTATCAAGTCTATTTCTTAGAATCGAAATCAAGTTTGGAATTTTAGCATCGAGACAAAACTATGCCGGTGCCAAATTCCTCTCATAGTGTGTGTGCAGAGATAAGGGCTGTGGGAGCGTGTCCTCACCTGTCGTTGCCATTCCAGCAGCACTCAAACTTGTCAAAGATGCAGTCGTTCTCGTAGAGCGAGCACAGCTTGCTCCTCAGGTACTCGTGAACCTGAGGGACACAGCACACGTTACTACACACACTCACCAGACCTGACAGCAAGAAGCATGGGAGGTACAACCAACCAAACTACATGCAAATGGTGCCTTCTAGTGGGGATTGTCCATAACTGCGAGTCAAAAAGTTGCACACATAGTAAAGAACTACACGTCTGACAATTTTTAGGACAGATTCTTAAATAATAAACACTCATGTTCTACAATAATGATATGTTAGCCGGCTATACTTTGGTGATTTTTGATTCCATGGAAATAGAAAGTTAAAACCATACTTTGGAACATTCGCCATAAAGGAACAACATCTCCATGGAAACAAGTAGGAGGAGGTGCTCTTCCAGGCCAAACAGGAGTCAGGTTTGTGGAGATGCAAGCCCACTCAGAGTAAGGATGCATGTTTTTATGTTTTTAAGTGCAATAAATGCAAAATGTAATGTAGTAAACAAAGCGTGAAATAACGTTTCATAATTTAGATAACTCAAAATAGCCACCTTTTGCTTTGTTCACTCTTGGCATTCCACTAATGAACCCAGACAAGGCACGCCTGTGAAGTGAAAACCGTCTCAGATGACTTCATCATGGAGCTCACTGAGAAAAGGCCAAGGGTTTGCAGCACTGTCAACAAAGCCAAACGTGGCTACTTCAAGGAACCTGAATCTAAAATATAATATATCGCAGGCCTCATAACTGTCCAAGTGATTTTTTTGGCCAAATTGAGTTTTTTCATTCTATTCTCCAGACCTTGCTGCATCAGTAGGTGTCATTGGCTGTCCTTGGCCAACCAAAGATTTTTACAGCCCAGAAAACAAACATCACGTCATCTAATTGACAATTTATTTCTGCATTTCCCTGAGAACCTTGAAAAGTGGTGTAGGCAATTATGCTAAGAGGCCAATGATATTTAGAGTTTTTAAACTTTTCTTTGCAACATAATTCCATAAATCATGCTTCATATATTTGATGTCTTCAGTATGTATGAACAATATGAACAATGTAGAAAGCAGTAAATAAAGAAAAAACCCTGAATGGAAGGTGTGTCCAGACTTTTGATTGGTACTGTATGTGGCAGCTTGGTCTGTTGTGATTACGCAAGACAAAATGATTTGCCCACACCCAAACTAGAACAGATTAATTCATTCGGTTAATGACACATCACTTTACACACCCTGCATTCTCTAGAATCATCGGATTCAAAACTGCAGAAGCCAGCCATGACTACTTGGTACTACTAGACATAGTGACAGTAGCATTCACCTGGTAGGTCTCCACGGGCCTGCTCTCCATGTTCAGGTCCCAGATCTTGACTGACAGGTAGTCCCGGGTCATCATGTAGCGGCCGTTGTGGCTGAACTTCACGTCTGAGATGGAGGAGATGATCTCAGAGAAGAAGGAGCGGTTACTGGGGTCCTCAGGCTCCTCAAACACTGTAAGGCAACAGAACATTTAGATTTAGAATAAAAATGGATGTAAAAGCAGAACTGTAGAGCCTTTAAAAGTTTCTGAGTACATTCTTAATTCCAGAATGGAGGCAACTGAAGGCAAAAGGGAACATAATATAATCTCAATGGGGGAACTGAGAATACAACACAACATTGAAAATTAATGAGGAGTTTGGCAAATGATAACTACTCTGCCACATGTGATATCAAAGCTCAATTTAGACAGTTGCATTATTTAATAGAAGGCTTATGATCACTAAAAACAGGAATTTTGCCCATTACTGAACAAATACTTTTGACTCTAGATAAAATTAAAAAAAACAAAAAACACTAATATAGAGATATGACATACTTTACCTGATATTATACTTTTTAAATGAAACTCAGGGGTGTATGCAACCCGCCCTGAAACTCAGACTATAAAATTGTATTTTATCAATTGTTTCCAATAGAGAAGGTTACTAACTGAAATTTGCATCCAGGAAATTCTAAATTGTTGGTTATTTTTTGTTATAAAGACTTAAAAGGTGCTGTACCTGATTTTTACGGTCTTTAAAATGAACTAGTTCTGTTTTTCACATTTTTAAAAGTTTGCAGTGGTTGTCCTTTACCTTACGCATTCTAAGCATCCTAATTACACTGTGATGAGTTTATAAGCATTTTTCAACTTTCAGAGACCAGAGTGGAGTTTTGCCGTCACAGAATAGCCAACAACAATTGATGATTATCAGAGAGTAAAACGCTTTATAATTAGATGCAGACAGAACACAGCGGACCTATTTTGATGTCAGGACCTGCTTATGCAATAAATCTGTACCTGGGCAAGACAAACGGTGTTCAAATACATGAGACTTCACTTTGCCCCTTTTCCATAATTTTGCAGATTCTGATGACATAATATTTCTAAGGGTCTAGGGGGCAGCAGGGATGACTTACATTTGGTGTGCTTGTCACACAGTGCAGAGGCCCTCATATCACACATGCGGATGGTGCCTTTGCTGCTGCTGTAGACAAACGTGTTGCACTGATGAGGGTGGAACTCTGCAGCCGTGATCACCTCCGTCAGCTCCTCCATGTTGGCTGGTTTAATGTCAACGATGTCTGAGGAGTGTTGAGTTAAGGCCAAATACGTGGAAAGGGCAGTCAGGTTATGTTACTGACATTATACCATCTATATAGTAAAAGAGGAATCAATCATATAAATAAAACATTAACTATTGGCAGTGGGAAAATAGACTGGTAGTTTGCAATGTCAATCTCCAGAATAGGTCTAAAATATCACGATATTATAGTGATAATAAAAAAAAACACTTCATTTAGACAACAGAATGTCTAGAATTTAATGTTTTCAACATTAAATAATAGCACTTTCTGGGTTCCATAGTCGCCCATGGGCGTATGCGAGTCTATGTGGTTTTATATTTGTTCTGATACAGCTCATCATTCTAAAGCTATTGAGGAAAAGTTCATTTCTGTCCTGTGACCTTATGCATTGATACTTGTTCAAATTAGTATCTAGTGTCAATACTAGTTTTAGTATCGATTAGTAGATGATGAAACTTTTGAGAACCCTACGATATCATCCATAATGGTTTTGAGAAATATGATTGCACAAACAAGATTTGTTAAAGTCTGAGAGGAGGTAGTGCCGAAGGACACCCCAGAACAGTCCAATGAATGATGTAAATTAATCAATGAATACATTTGAGTCATATGGGAATGTATGGGCAGTGTTGTGACACTGCAAAGCATAATGAGCAAAACAGTAGAACATTCTATGGGGCATTAACTGCAAACACATAGCATATTTAGATCACCATGTGACCTTTTGTCATTTTGAAAATGCTATATTCACCGATGAACAATGTATTAAAATGTTTAATAAGTTTCACATTCATTTCTGATGCTCTGAGTCCCCACTCCCCTTGCACCTCGCACTCCCCCTTCAATGCACGATCACAACACAATCAGCGCTAATGAAACTACAGCACATCACATCAGGTTTTTACAGCTGCAGTGTATTGCTTTGTATCATGCTTTTGTATAATTGTGGAAAATTGCCGTGCGGGAGCAAGGATGACGTAGGTTTGCGGGCTGAGCAGTGGACAGAATCATACTGCTAACCGTAAGAAAGGTTTAAATACAGAAAGAGATCGCTAGATTACTCAAACATACATGGAGGACATAAAACCTCTTCAGGCATGTTTTTGATGAGGGAACAACATTATAACATTGTATAAAGGATGGATTGGATTTTGCATAGTACCCCCTCTTTAACTGAATCTAAACTAAAAGCAGGTGATGTGCAAGCAGTAGCAATATACAAGTGATGCTGCAACTCAATGCACCACCTTACTGTCCGATTGACTACACTTGGACAGTTTATCAGTATTGATACAGTATTGAACTGTCCCACACATTTCAGAAGGATACTGAAGCTGCGGTCGGTGATCTCCAGGTGCCACAGGTTGATCCTCAGGTCGTCTGCAGACAAATACGTCTCGTTGTCACTGTTCACAGAGATGGAGTTGATGTGGTAAGTGTGGGCGTTTGCAAACACCCTCCGAGGACTGGCCTCCACCATCAGGTCCATTGGGATCAACACTGGGACCTGCAACAGCAATGCAGTAGTTACACAGAGACAAATCTTATTGGTAATGGGTACAACAAAAGCTCATACTGGGAAAATAGAAATGTATTCCCAACCAAAACAAAGGTAAGCTGAGGTGTCTATAGCTTTTATACATACAGGTAGTGTTGACACAATGGTAAAATTTGACACTTGATTTCAATACTCAATACAGATTCTGATACCATGATGATGACAAAAAACATTCAAGACAATAGAATGTGATTTTCAACATTAAATCATAGTACTTTCTTTTATATTACCATGTGGTCTAATCTATAATCCGTCAGTCGTCCAGTAGGTTCCATAGTGGTCCATGGGCGTATACTAGTCTATGTGTCTTATACTTGTTCTGATACAGCTCAAGATCATTCTAGAGCTATTCACGAAAGGTTCATTTCTGTCCTGTGAATGTGACTTTTTTGTATCGATACTTGTTCAAAAGAGTATCCAATTTCGATACTAGTTGGTTCCATCCCTATTATTCACCTGAGCATTCCACCGTTTATCTCTGACTGCTTCAGTGAGAGCCATAGATTGCTATATCAATTTGGCCCCCATCAGGTAAAAATGCTCAAAGATAAGACTGCTACTTACTACTACTACAAAAAAGAAGCTTCAGTTCAACATTCATCTGCACCACATTATGCAATTTCAGTGCTCTCTAAACAGTGTTGAGAATGGGCAGGTCTAAATATAGTGGAATAGAGATGCTCTGGACTTACACTAGAATACATCAGTGTTGTGTAATGCATGTGTGGAGCCTGAGCTTGTACCTGCAGTTTGGTGATGGAGTTGGGGTCTTTGTATCTGCCATCCTCCTCCTTCAGGTTATAGCCCTCCGGCCGCTTGTCCCGCTCGCTGATTTTCCACAGTTTAATTGTCTTATCTGGAAAATTACACAAAAATAATTAGGCTTTAATTAAATGGGTCAATATGAATGTATTTGCAGATTCTGAGCTTTAAAACTGGTATTTGTTCCACTTGTTACAGCAAGAAGCCTTTGACAGATTGCAATGATGAAAAACTAAACAAACATGGGTCAGCCTCTTGTTTAAGAATGAGCAGCTGTAGTTGTGGGCCTACCATTAGTGGACAATAGGAACTGAGCAGCGTTCTTCTGAGGAAGCCAGCGGATTTTGTTGATCTTCTCTTCGATCTCCAAACTCTTCAAGTAGTCAAACTCGGGCTCGTGGCTCTGGAAAGTGCTGTAAACATTGTACTCGCTCCGGAACTGAGGCGGGTTTTTATTCTGCGCAAACACACAAGACAGAGTTTAACCCCAATTTACACCAAAGCAGTGACAGCACACAAGCGCAGCAGTGCAGTATACGCACAGGTCTCACTTTTTATTTTAAGCAGTCGGACAATCTACACCAGGAATGTCATACGCACGTCCAACGGGCGTAATTAAGCTACCCGTCACTCAAAGTAGCCTAATTAATGCGAGCATCACAGCCACAGCTTGTTGTTGCTATGCAAAGCATAGTCCCTCGTCAACTTTTATATAGTTTTACCAATGTAAGCAATATAAAAGAGTTCGCTGTTTAAACGTGAGAATACACAGAGGCTAGTGTTGCAGGAGCAGCTTTGATGCCTCTGGTGTAAATTGACACTTAAAAATAAGCGTATGCTGTTTTGCCCACGTTACATGTCACTGCAGCTCCAGGTAAGGGCATATTTTAGCCTGATGGTCTGGGCTGAACCAGACCTTGTCAGATCAACAGAACTAAAAAACAAAAGAAAACAGACAGTTTCCAATTGTAGAAACTGCTTCAAAGCTTTAAAAGGTGGTAATGCCCAGTAGACATATCCACCCAAATTATTCTGAAGTCCCACCGTTCCCAACCCCAGGGCGGCCCCAGACGAGAGATTGACTGGAGTACAGAGTTCCTCCTGCCTTCCTGTGAGTCACCCAGCCAATGTCATGTACATGGGGTGGTACTGGTACATCTGAGTAGTGACGTGATGATGGAGTCATGGGCAAATATCTGAATTGGGCAGCAGCTGCTAAGCACAGTTTACAGCAGCACTAAACAGTAGGCTAACAATCATGCATATTAAGATTTCAAATTCAACTGTCCAAACAATATTAAATATTAGCATTAGCTTTGAGCTAAAGGGCAATTATTGCCTATACTGTGTACACTACAGTACACAGCATTAACAGTAGGCGTGTGCCGGTACCTCCGTCTCCTGCTGCAAGTGACCACTTG
>KN474300.1:0-20748 GCA_000787095.1 Periophthalmodon schlosseri | reverse complement strand
GCTGAAAGATGACCACTCGTCCTCCCTTGTCACCGGTGGCCAGCAGCTCCCCTGTGTGGTTAAACTCCACTGTGGAGATGATGTCCGCTGTCAACACACAACCATATGCCGTCAGAGCCATTCACCACAGAGGACTGAAACAAAGGCTCATAAGGAGGTAAGTAATCCTAATCCCACTACTATTACTATGACTACTGTGTCTGTAGGAGGAAGAGGAACAGACGGACAGTGCCGTGGATAACCTACTTTCTCCTCTTCAGACAGCTCCACAGCAGCTGGATTTGTAAACCAGGCTCGTGCACGCCACATGCACACATTTAACCCTTTGACGATCAGTGGAGCAGAAGGACAATGGTCCTAACAGTTATCAGAGGTGCTCTTTGTAAGAGCCGCGCAGCCTCAGGGCCCCAGAAGGGGTCACCCAATGTGGGACTGCCACACATGTTCCGCACTCTATTTTTATAAACTTTTGAAGTAGTCAGAGTATCAGATTCATAGTTTATTTCACTGATAGGATGTTAATCAGTTTGATCAAATCTTTTTCGCAAAGTCTTTTGATTCTAGTGTCAAATGCTGTGTTGATATAAAAATAATGGATTGAGAAGGGCTCAAGATACTAAATGAACTCGTGGTGAAATTACAATGAATGTCAATTGTCAGGAAAGTAGATGATACAATGTAAACTCCTATGCAAACAAACGACTCAACTACTGCTACTAAACCGGCTGTAGTTTGAACTAGGGAAGGGCAACAGCCACCTAAAGTTTTTTTTTGGGAGTATTCCAATAACAAATATTTGAGGACATTTTGAAATGCGCTCAACCATGTCTTTAGATGTATTAGTTGAGGTATAAAAGATCAGACAAATGTGAAAGGACTGAAAAACTGCATGTGATGAAACATCACTTCAATCTTTTTGTGACATTGTTTTTGAACTATAAAAAAATATAGTTTAGCATAATAAATAAATAAAAACAGTATTCACATTATGCCATGTTCTCAAATACATCCGGTTCTTACATTACAGCACTTAGTGTTGTCACAATACTAAAATGGTATGGTATGCCTTTATTTGTATAGGGTCAGTGCAAAACAATACACATTAACCAAGACAAGTGTCATAGGAGAGATGCTGGTGCCAGGTTAAAACATGAATACAAATTTACACCTGTGGTCCCTGAGCAGGTTATAGATAAATTGACCAAACATAATTAAACAGATATTACCTGGGGTCATATTGTTCATATACTATTCTAAAAACAACATACAGCCAAACATATAACCACATGTAATCTTACCCGCTCCCCTTAGCCCCTCCCCCCTCCATCAAGGCTCTACACACACACACATTTTACATTCTACTGATGATTCAAATCACACTCATCCCTAATGTGTAACAAACATGTGTTTGTTACACATTAGGGATGAGTGTTTCTTTGTCAGACGTGCATCATTTGAAAACCTGCAGGTTAGAATCTCTGTTGGCAAATTGTTGACTCAGAGGAAAAGGCTGATTTGTTAAGTGCAGTCTTACATTTGGGGACACTGGAGGGGCCTGTGTTGGTGCCAGTTCGGTATGTAGTACAAGAAACGTGACATGATCATGGAGTTAAAATACATGTGAGGGCCTCTGTGGTCAGCACCCCTCGTATTTGTCTGAAATTTGCAAAGTTAAAGTTGAGAGAGTTAAAGTTTATTGTGTGATTTTTAGAAGTTAAAGTTGAACTAAGGTGACACCCAAGTAAGTAATGTCAAACTCTATTTCGATACTAAGGAATAGACTCGATACTCAATACCGATTCCAAATACCACAATGATAATACATTTTGATAATTGATAATAGAAACCACAATGATAATACATTTTGATAATTTGATAATAGAAACTCTTCAACATTAAATCATAGTGCTTTCTTTTATGTCACCATGTGGTTTTATATCTGTGTAATCCTCAGTCGTGCAGGTAGGTTCCATAGTGGTCCATGGGCGTGTACTAGTCTATGTGTCTTATACTTGTTCTGATACAGCTCAAGATTATCCTAAAGCTATTCAGGAAAGGTTCATTTCTGTCCTGTGAATGTGACTTTTTTACTAACTATACCTGTTCAAATGATGATCAACTTTCGATACTAATTTTAGTATCGATTAGTATCTGATTTTTGATACTTTTGACAACCTTTGCAGCGATGCAGATTTCTCTTCCTCCAAATGCCATACTTGAAAATTCACAATTTGATTTCCCCTAATATTGTCCTGCGAGTATTGCCAGTGTAGGAAGCGACCTCCACCACTCCCAATAGTAGCCACACACACGCTCCAATAGTGCATCACATTTAAGGCCATAAATGACTAAAGGCATATGCCCACAATATTTACAGTAAGATACTGTGTGATGTAGACAAGCAGTGAAGTAGGACAGTAGGACAGAAGCTTGTGGGAGTGTTGTGTGGAAAAGCCCTGCAGATAAAGGACTTAGCTCATGTAATATAACACCACTCTCTCTTACGTCAGTGTCTGTTTGGGCCAGAGAGCACAGATTCAAGTGTAAACACAACTATTCTACAAAGGCCCTCTGAAGACTAAGTACAGTACAGTTGTTCAAATAATCCTTTGTCATAAGTAAAATATTAAAGGTCCTGTACCTAATTGTAATTCATTCTTGTCAAGATAAATGCTTTTACAGCTTGTATTGTTTGGTAAAAGCTCCTAAATAAAAAAAAGAAAAGAAAAACTTAAATGTAATCTATTCATTTTGCATAGTATTCTCTCAGGTAATGACTAATACAGAAGCTACTGACAGGGTTATCTTTTATGGTCCAAGCAGGCACATTGACACTAAGAATCATGGGAAACCAGCTGCCTGACACTATCCCTGACACTTGATTCTCTGTCATGGTGCATTTCCAAGAGTGACAATATCACAGTGACAATAAGGACTGAGTGGGTGGAGCTAAAACAAAAACATAAAAATACCAGTAACCTGATATCATTTTTGCAACGGGATGTTGAGCTCGAAATAGGTTGCATAATGTTTTCAGGAGGAGAAAAACGATCTAATTCAGTTGTTCTGTAAAACTGATTGCGGTAACATTTGAAAATTGTGAAATACAAATACAAAACAGGTTTTAAACTGGCCTAAACACTGCTAAATTAATCCAAGAATCTCATGAATTTGAGAACATGTTTGTAGAGGTCTAAGATACAGGGTAAAGTGGTTTTATACATTAAAACACAAATGTTTAATGAATACATTGCTGTTTGCCAAATAATGACAGTTAATTTAGATTTTCATTATGATTCATCTAGCTTGAAATGAACAGTTTATTCCTCCTAAAACACCTGAATGTCTATTTGTCCTCATGATTGCTGCCCGGTATGTAACTGAACAAGAATTTAAATGCAGTCACATTTGAAGGAACCAAAAAAAACTATGCCAAACCAATAACATTTTTTGAAATTGTCTATATCCATCTTTACAGATTTCACACTTATAACCCGTAAATTGTGATTTTTATTTTTCAACACATTTCCAGGTAGAAATGCTCCAATCTGATACTGGTATTGGATAATGGCAAAGATACTGACAAATTTGGCTTCCGACTATATTTTCCAGAATTTACAGAGAAAAACATCCTGTTTATAGTAATGATGCACCAATACGATACTTGTGCTGATACTGAATATTTTGCTGGATCGAATATCGGTTCAGTCGATATCCTGGTTGAACATATGAAATTCATAGGACTATTTACTGCTCATACTCAGACCAGAAAGTGTCAATGTTTGAACTTTTCTTTACACAAAGCTGTTCTGTCGTTATTCAAGAGATAAATAACAGCTACATAGCACATTTGGGTCAGTTTTGTCTTATTTTAGCTTTGTTCAAAGGAAACGCTGTTTTCAGTCTCTCCACTGGTAGATATCGATATCAGTTGATATCAGATACTTAAAGCTATAGTATCAAAATCTGAACTGAAAAAGCTGGATCAGTGCATCCCTATGTCCAGGGTCCTTCATTCATCTTCCAGTGTCTCCTACACTGCAGTGTGAAGTGGGTCCACATTTGTTTGGGGAAGAAAATTAAAAACTTAAATACATCTCCAATCCTGCACAGAGGAGCAGTCTGTTCACACAGTCAGATATTTATCACAAGTGGCTTGGGGTGCAAAATCACTTCTCATTTTACTTTTACCAACTATAAATGAGGAAACTACAGTGTTACGCGACGACACACTTAAAATATCTGTATTCCGAAATGATTGAAAAGCAGTGACAGCTTGTTTTGCTAGCTTAACGGCATGTGCATTGCTGTTCCATTACTAGCATTTCAGATATTGTGTGGGGTGTTAGTTATTACTGGCTGACATTTGATATGGACGCCAGAGTGGTGCATTGCCACAGTTCGGTTGAGGTCAAATTAGCCAGTGAGCATTTCATTCTAGTCTATGCCAATTCTAATTCCATGCACCGACTCTCGTCTGTCAGGCTGATATAAAGAGGTTCATACGCTCATACAAAGAACTTATCAACATGTAATAAGCCGTTTCATGACGACAGCTGCAACTAAATTTTAAAACTAGATTCAGTTAGACTAGCTTTTTTAAGTGTATTCGGGAGCGTCATTTGTAGAGCTCTAAAAGGTTAATAATATCCAAGCCAATGTTTGTCCACTCCCCAAAATAAGCTTATAAAATGTTAATGTTAAAATGTTAATAATTATTACCTTTTGGGTTAATAAAAAACACAGCACATAGTATTTTAGGTACTTTCAGACCCGTGGATATTATCTACTAGCCCGTGTGAAACTAGTGTTCGCTATAACTCAAAGTATAAATAATATAGGAAATAATATAGGACTGTGCAATGAATGACTAGCCCGTGTGAAACTAGTGTTCGCTATAACTCAAAGTATAAATAATATAGGACTGTGCAATGAATAAATCTTTGATCGTGAAAATGTATTGCTCCCATCAATTACAAAAAAGGTGTAAAGGTGTAAAAAATCCATTATTTTTTTCATAATTGTACAGCCTTACCTGTGACACGATTTTCTAATTAATTCATTTTCTAATTAACTGACAAATACAGTGACTATTCAAACTGTAACAATTCAATTTAGATTACACCAGGGGTCTCCAACCTGTAGATCGGGAGCTACCAGTACATACGTATTGCATATTTGGTGAAATAAATGCTTTGTTACCATTGTAAATGTATAATTTTGACTGACTGACTCTGCGCACTAATAAATTGATAATGGTTTATGTTTTATAGGCATCTAACTGTACCCATCTAAAGCTTACCATGGCTCTTATATACACTCAATTTCTCGTGACCGCTAAAATGAGTAGCTCTCTGGCAGTTTCGTTTTGTAAAGGTAGCTCACTGAAGGAAAAAGGCTGGAGATCCCTGGACTACACCACTGACCCTCGTGCAGGATTACACTACCAACTCATTATAGGTTTCATACCTTCAGCGACATCGTCATCAATTGCTCCTTTCACCTGAGAGAAGCACCACTGCATGTCACCTCCAGGTCCTGCAGAAGACAAACAGGACAACACACAGGTTCAAAAGACAGCTAGCATACGCAATGATCACACCTTCACCCCCATAAGCGTCAGTCTGTAATGGATGGCGCAGATGAATGGACTCGTCACCTGTCAGAGGCTGGTTTGGTTTCACTTTTGCAGCCTGCGATATAGAGGCACAAATGATTTAAACAGGGATGGGAATTGGAAATATTGCCCAATTTTTTTTTTATTTGAATTTTTAGGATTCTCTTTTTGATATACCTGGCCAGCCGGAACCACACACTTTGACAAAAACAGACGAGTAGAT
This sequence comes from Periophthalmodon schlosseri, assembly GCA_000787095.1. Classification (NCBI taxonomy): domain Eukaryota; kingdom Metazoa; phylum Chordata; class Actinopteri; order Gobiiformes; family Gobiidae; genus Periophthalmodon; species Periophthalmodon schlosseri. The sequence continues at coordinate 14,908 of KN474300.1, read as the reverse complement.
CTAAAACCGTATCCTGTCTCCCCGATTCCAGAGGACATGATCGACAGGCGGATTTGTTTGCGTCTAAACTAACATGGCAGCTTACACGTTTAAAAAAAAAAAAAAAGCTTGAAGCACCAAACTCTTATTTATCTCAGGTAAAAGAAGTTGTTTTTTTTTCTTTTTCATCTTCTGCATTTGAGAGACTACAAAAGCAGCTGTGGTTGGACCATCCCAAGTTAGGATGGAGGTTTGTCACACTCTATGGTCTGATTCTGGATTCGAACAGAAAGGGACTGGCTGGTCAGGTAAACCATATTTTGCAATCCATCTAACACATACGTGTATATGTAATGTGGTTGAGTAGATAGAATTTAAGCACAAAAGTGACAAAAGTGGTAAGTGTCACCTTATAGTTCCCTTAGATCAAAATGTTAGCAAGTTTTTGTTCTTTTTTTATTTTTGCATATTAGCATGTATTATTCCTCATTGATTTTTCTACAAACGTTAGTAGTCTTTGAATAATATGAATAATGAAATGTATGTAGGCCTATCACAATAATAACAATATCAACTTAACGCTCAATATATGATGCTGGAACAATATATTTTGGTGCTCAATATTTATCGTGGGTACTTTTTTTGCAATAGTGGGGAGAGTTTTGCCATTTTTATGTAATAACGCAAGATTTGAGCTGTAGAGAGTAGAATAAATAATTGCTATGGCCAATTATCGGTTCATTCTGCCATTTATTTGTTGCAGCTCAGCCTTTTTAATGAGACCGTCTCATTGGGGAAGTGTACGTTTCGGCAATGAATAATACATTCAAAACATCCCATTACATAAGAGTTATTGTTTCATAATCAATATTTTACTTCGGCAAGTCTTATTGGGAATGCAGAGTTCCTAAGATACAAATGCTCTACCAAGCGTTGACAAATTCACAAACTGTTATGCCAGTCGCAGCAGGGTACACGACGGCTCAGACAGAGTTACAATTTGAATTATGAATAAAAGCACTGCACAAGCACATCTTCAGTAGTTATCAGTGTGTAGCATCAGTCTGTAGCATCATTCCACCGTAAAAACAGACAAGACAAGCGCAAGCATGCCGCCTTGTGAATATGACACAACAGGTACCTCACCGCAGCTCGTTGCATAACCAAAAGATAGTGTGTATTTTTATGTAGTTTAGGTCAAAATCATGACAAAGGTCCTCAAAACAGTGCATATAACAGGAAGTCAAACCCATGAATTAGGGATGGGCCGATGTCTTGTTTTTTTTTCATTGCAGATGGCGATTGTTTAGAATTAGGGATGTAACGATATCCAAATCTCTCCACACATCTCTCAATATTTTCACGATACACGTCTCACGGTACGATATTTATTGTGATATTTTGTGGAGGCTAACACATTGTGAATATGCTACTTTTCTGCCGTAATCCAACTATTTAAGTGCTTAATAACAGTCATTTCATCATGTCAGACCAAAACAAAGCAAAGGATCATGGTATATGTAGTTCTCTGTTTTATTGCAGCACCAAAACAATGAATTTAAGCAGAGACACTTGTAGTTCTTTATAATCGTGATGGCTCATGATATTATTGAGACTTTTGACAATACGTTATCATGATATTTCGGTTATTGTTACGTCACTATTTAGAATCCAGAGCCCTGATGGCTGATAAGCTCTGCCGGCATTTTTGGGTTGCTATATTTGGACCTCTACGTAGGGACAATTTTTGACAATTTTCCCCCAATTCTGTCATTTAAATTTACTACGAACTCATCCTCAGCCTTTTTTAGCCACAAACCTTTAAGAAGAGCTGTGTAGTCAAGTTTTGTGCCGTTATCTCACCACATTAAAGTGTTAAAATGAAGCTTTGTGTGTAGTCTTTACGCAGCAGGTCAGGCAAATTTAAAAATGTACTGGAAATCTAAGGCCAATAGCCGAATCAAAAAAGTGAAAATATCGGCTAAACGATATATCGGTCTATCTCTACCATGAAAACATAGACCTACCCATCTACATAAATATGCCTACATACACACGTACACCTTACACCTTCGTGAGTCTGTATTTCCATACCCACATATGCATATCAATGGAAAGACAGCCGTATATATGCACGTGTCCATGAGGTTTAACATCCAATAGAGCCAAGACTACAGAATTTATATCTGCAAGTTGATAAAATGCACACAATATGGCACAGTCTAAGAAGAGCAGAAGAGTTAAAATGGGGCAGCTCCACCTCCTAATCTCAATTTAGGCAAACTGAGACCCATAAATGCAAAAAAATCACCCCCCACCAAGGCCTGTCATGACAATTACTATATCGACTTATCTTTCAATATATGGAAGCTGGAACAATATATTTTTGGGGTCAATATTTATCATGTGCACATTTTGTTTTGCAGTACTGTAAAATGTTTGGTTATTTTTGGGCTATATGAAAAGATTTGAGCTATAAAGCTTGAATTAATAACTTTACTCTTTACAGATGCAAATTAAGTACTAAAGTGTTTCATTCTACTCTGTATTTAATGCAGCTCATGATTTTTTAACAGTATTGTACATTTAGAATAGTTTTTGTGGTTTAAATCTGCTTTGGGGTTTTTGTGTCAGTGGCATAAATTACTTTCAATATTATCCTTTATCGTTTATATTTACTTCAGCAATATCGTACTTCAAAATGTGTTAGACTGGCTGGGTGGGCGAAGGGCTGTCACACTTTTAGTAACCTCTAAATTAGATATTTGGGGTTATTCAATCTGCTTAACCCACCCCTACTGCTATTTATGATTTTTTGTGTCAGTGGCATAAATTACTTTCAATATTATCATTTATCGTTTATATTTACTTCAGCAATATCGTACTTCAAAATGTGTTAGACGTGCTAGTTTACTCACATTAAAAACACATCAATACGGGGCAATATTGATAAAAAAAATATATACGAATCATATATTTTGACTGATAATGCAAACATGCTCAGTTAGAGCTGTGCTGGGCAAATCAGACAAGTCTACAGCCAATCCAAGTGGTTTAGAGCAAATTTCCAACTCAGGAGGACAGAATTGGATTATTCCTATGTTTAATGGTATTGATTAAAAGTCTGTCTCATTTATGTTAATACAATTGATATTAAAAACAAACACAAATGGTTTTCAATAAGAAACAAAGAAAAGAATAATGTGCATTGGTGATACATTGTTTCCCACATCGCTCAGCCCTATGTTCACCATCACCATCCAATCAAGTGGAGAGGATAAAGTGTCCAGCGCTCAGTGGCACAGCTGCAGAAACATCAAGGACACAAGTGAGTCATCCGGCTGCACACTTTTATGAATCACATTTGTGAAGAAGGCAGTGGGTCTGTCAACAGCTCTCTACACCTCTCTCTCACCATCCTCTGCATTTACAACCAAAACATCAGGGCTGAACAATTTGGGAAAAAAATCTATTTGCCATTTTTCTGACTAACATTGTGATTAGAGTTGTGATTTATGTTTTAATAATAGCATTCTGTTCAAAGTTGACAATTTAAACATGGCAAGGAGAACTGACAAAAAGACAGAAATATAAACTGACAAACTAATACAACAATCACATTTAGAACTAGTGTTGTTATGAAACAAAAATTTCAAACTCTATTTCAATACTAAAGAATAGACTGGATAGTCTATACCAATTTTGATACTCAAATTATCATTTTAAAAGCTCTTTTTTAGACAAAATTGTAATTTTCAACGCAAAATAATAGTGTTTACTTATTATATGCTTATTATACCATGTGATCCATCAGGAAAGGTCAAATTGTACCCAGTTATGTGATTTTTTCTTCCGAATATCGATACTTTTAAAAATTATTTTATTCTTAAATGTTATACTTTTGACAACCCTATTTAGAACATGTTTGCAGAAGTTTAACTACACGGTTATTAGATTAATGCAGAATAAAACAGGATATGCTGTTTGAGGAGTAAATTAGGGTACTTAAATAATTACAGCCTTTGCGATTTGCTAACTGCATATATTCAAATTGCAGTTTTGATTGTGATTAATCTTGCAGCCCTACTGTTAATGAATGAACTTTGAACACTAAAGGGTTCACAGAGAAGTGGCTGTACAAGTTTGAGACAGCAAACACATTTACACAAACAAAAACGTGTCAAATAATGCTGATGCTTTACTTTTACTAGTTGAACTTGGAACTTTTGTGGATCACATAAGCTAATGAGAGAAAGTTACCCAGCAACACCCATTCTGTGAGCCTGTTAGCTTTAGTTAATGTCGCTGTAATACATCTTCATCAATGCTCTAGAATAGGAACTGTCCCTATATAAATTCAAATAAATATTTAACAACTTCTCACGCCTGCAAAAGAATTATGATGATGCCCAACAAGAAGGCAATGTCAAAAGTTAAGCTAGCGTTAGCCGCTCCTTGTCAAGCCAGTCATGGCATGTTGGAGAAATGTGTGCAATGGGCTGTGTTGGTGTGAAGCTATCCGTTTGAATGAACAATAAACATTATGAATTAAAGTTTGTAGTGTGGGTACATGGGTGCAAACCGTGGTTCCATAAGCTAGAAGTTACAGTAGGAAATAGGCAGCTAAATTTAGCAGGGAGGTTTTTGCCCGGGCCGGAGTAAACAGCAGGCGTTTGCTATTAACAGCTAGCATTAGCATTAGCCAGTGTTGCGGTGATCTCTGCAGCCTTAACAGAATGGTTTCTACATCCAAGAAGTGACATTTACAGTCCAGTAAACGAAGTAGTCCATTAAATACTTAAAAGGACAATCCCATTGATTTCTCCTCACAGACAACACTGAAACTGTCCACCAATTTATGCTCAGGTCTATAACAAATACGGTTATAACATGTATAAACAGTCATAAATAAACACAAGTGATCCGCAATGGATGCACTATATTATGAAAACCGTAAAAATCCCGTATTGCTGTCATTTAGCTGATAATAATACCGATTGTGATTGGGTGCCTAGAACGGCACTACACCCATGCACAGGCCAATGGGCGATGACACTTGGCTAACGTTAGCATGAGCTAACTTTAGTTGGCTAGCTAACGTTAGCTCCACTCGCGGCCGCACAATTAAAAAGAGATCAGTGAAACATGCACAATGTTCGGCCCTAACGATGCGCGAGGACGTTCATTGATTTACCTGCCATGATGAGACAGACAGTGGGGCTTGCCTCAGTCAGTCACGATCCGCGTCCCCACTCCCACGCGTTGGTTCGTAGGATCTCAACTTTTCCTCCCTTCCTGCCTCTGCCTTCCGCCGATTCTCCAATATCACCGCCGCCTGCGCCAAAAGCCTGGATACGGAGGTGGAAAGCACCGCGGCGCCGGTAGTCTGCCCCAGCTGCTGTGCGTGTGTCCCCGCTGTCTCTGTCCCCGCTGATGGCTTGTCTCCTCGGTGTGGATCTGTGCAGTTGCCGCCGCCGGCGACTTGGGCAGTTCGCATCCCACAAGCCACTTGTTCCCCGCCCTCGGGCTCCGTGCGCGCACCTGAGGCCAGGCTTTTACAATGCGCGCGCACAACTGGGCACGTGCACGGGGATGCGCGTGCACGACAGGAGACAGGATGAAAATAGCATCAGTGGCTCTGAGGATGGAGGGATGGTCTGCTGCAGCTTTCCAAAAATAGGCCCTCAGCCAGCCACACTGAAATAAAATATATGACCAAAAATACTCGTTATTAATATTTGTGCTGACCATTGTGGGCTATTTTACGTTACGCATTTAATGAGATTTTTGTTAAGTTTAAGGTATACTTTTGTTCTTTGCATTTGACCCATGTGTCCTTCAGTGTCACTAGGACAACCTGTCAGGTGAGAACTATCTTAGCTGGAGGATATGACCTATTTATGCATAGTATGAGTTGTTGCTGTAAATAAACCTCCAATACTCATGAGATTTTGCAGCCTATAGCAAATCCTAAACAGGTGAAGTTTTTTTTTTTCTTTTGCACAGGGACACAATGGCAGAATGCATAAGGATTAAACTCAACCTGCTTTACCAAAACAAATAGCTACAATTGAAATTGCTACTATATATGTATTTTAATAACCAACAAGCCTACTTCATTTGCAGCTTAGCCCTGGGTGTAAGAGCCTTGTGCAGTGGAGTGTCTGAGGAAATGTGTGAGTGATGTGAGATGGTAAAGGTCACTGGACTTCCTGTGAGATGGGGCCCGCGCACAAGGGCTCACAAACAAGACATGCTCCGGACAGTGTCTTATTTGTCCTGATTCATGCTCGATTCTGCAAAAGTTTCACTCAGTATCAAAGTAGAGAGAGGTCATAGGTCACATCAGATATAAACCGGGATTAAACCAGGGCCTGTGCAGGACTAATCAAATTAGGAATATAGGCTTGTAAGCTTGAATGGGAAAAGGCTACAGTTTGATAGTGTTCCTTATGCCAGCACAGAGCTGTGGAAGAAAGCCTTGGTCCACTCAACTCCTTTTACTAGGCAGAGGTGGGTAGGATAGCCAAAAAATGTACTTAAGTAATAGTAACGTTACTTCAAAATAATATTACTCAAGTAGAAGTACAACATTGTGGTCCAAGAAATTACTCAAGTAAGAGTAAAAAAGTATTTGGGAAAAGTACAACTCAACAAGAATAATTTAAAGAGTAACTGTTGATGATTTGTTAATGTAACTTGAAGTACAACATATTAAATAATGCACAAAATATGGTTTCAAAGGATAGACACAAAAAAATGTAACTGAGTCCTTCCCACCTCTGTTACTTAGAACATGTTGCATCAGAAAACATTAGAGACTGCCTCAATAATGTGCCATTATTTTTCCTAATCTGTGAATCATGTTATTTTATTGTTATTTTTAATCTCAATGAGATTTTTCCTGGTTAAATAAATGTTAAATTAAATCAAATTTAAAACCATTACCATTCCAGCAACGTTCCCCTAGAGGGCAACATAATGATAAAAACATGGCTCTTTAGTCTAGACCAGTGGCAACAAGTACCACCAAAAACAATATTTGGCTTTCCGAGTATCATCAGATCCAAATCAAGTCTATAAAAGGATTATTCCAGGTCTATTTTAGGGATAAACCAGGGGTAAAAGTGGACTACATCAATTCCACTGTAGATCTAAACAAGAAATGATCCAAAGGACAACAAAAAACGAACTCTAAATTGGACAAACCTACAAAGACAAGTACCACCTTAAGGAGCTGCGTACTACAAGTGCTACATGTACCATAGTTTGAGAAACACTGACCTAGACTTTATTTTGCATAAAGTGTACTTTACTTAAGTCAATTTTACAGTGGATACTTTTTACTTTTTACTTCATTACATTTGAGAGCAGGTATCTGTACTTTCTCCTTCACTACATTTTTTAATCGGACTGAAGAGTAAAAGTAGAATATTTTTTGTTACTGTTTGAGACCTGCTGAAAAGTCTGAGGGGTTTATTTTTAACACTTTCGTAGTTTGAGCAAACTAAAGACATATACAAAAGAAAATAGTTAGGAAAAAAACAATTGATTTAATTGTTTTTGTTGAATAAAATCTTTATCAAAATCACTACATTGGAAGCCTTATAAGACCTCAAAATCTGTGCAAAATATTTATTACTCTTTAAGTACATTTTTAAAGGGGTACTTTAATACTTTTACTTGCGTAGATTTTTTGCATGTGATACTTTACATTTTTTGCTTCGTTATCTGTACTTTTACTTCAGAAACAAAATTGAGTACTTCTTCCACAACTGGTTATTGTATATCAAAATCATCAAAACAGATAAATTACACATGTACCTGTTCTTTTCTCCAGTACGAGTGGAGACAGTTGGTTATAGGGTTGCACAGTTTATCACAATAACAAGCCCCAGGGTCATAAGTTCCTTTTCCATGAGGTCAGAACCGTGTTGGCTCAGGGCGGCGTGGTACGGTTCCTTCATAAGCGTTTGGTGAGAAATACAGATACTCTGCTTTCACTGATGATGTCTGCGTGTGCGGTTTACCATTACTGTACTGTGATGACTTCATCGTCAATTCCTTTTGTAATCTGCTGAGTAATAGAAGCACTTGTTACATATTTTGCTGTTTTGTCTTATTGCAACTAAGTAAGTCAAATGTTCATTGGATCAACGTAAAAAATGTGCTTCGGATCATAATAAAACCTGCTTTTTATAAAATGTCCACTGCAACAATTATTATTATAATCACATCAGGCAAAGTGAACATTTTCACTTCCTCTGTGTCTGATGTTTGCTTTGAACTATTTATACAGGGAGAGCCCTGTTCAAATGCAGAAAAATACAACAAAAAAATAAGTACAGTCTATTTAAAACATTAAAAACAGGTGCAGGTGTGAGTATAAATGTTTGTTGCCAGATTATTAAATTGCATTTTTGGCAGCAAAGTATCCAAATTTATACAAAAATGTGTCCAAAAAAAAAAAAAAAAATGTATATAAAGAAATAAAAAGTAAAAAGTAAAAAGTGATCTGAGGGCTAACTAAAAAATGCCCATAAAAAATTGACAAAGATGTTTTAGTTTGGTTCAATGAGAGACTTTTTTCAGTGCAGTCCAATGCCCACTCTCACATTCCTCAGGTCACACTTGGGTTACAGGTCCTACTGCTGGACCGGCGGAGGAGTGAGCTGAGAGAGAAGAACACATAAGCATGTCTTTTGCTGAGTATTTAGGGTTTATGAATGGTAAGTTAAAAGCAACACTATGAATTTAAAAGAAACAATTATTTACCCAATAGCATTTCATATTTTAGGGTTTTAGAGCATCAGTGAGGAATGGCAGGGGGTATAGCTGCTGTTGAAGTCATGTCATCACTCAAACCCATGTATAGAGCATACGTTTACTGTTACATGCTCGAGTGGAAGGGGTGAGAAGAGCAGACCATCAAACCTGAAAATCAAATTCACAGTGCTGATGCTGGCACAAAGCCTTGTACATGAGCTGCTGCTTAGACCCCTCGACCAGCAGGCAGCATGTCCAATACAAACAGAAGCAGAGGTAAGATTTAAATGGACGTGATTGAGTGTGGTGGATTAGCCAATCAGAGAAAACATCAGAGAAACAATTGTGTCAGACAGTCACAAAACAAACATGATAAACTAACTCTGTAAATCTGAGGAAAAAGAATATGTTTAGTTCTGAAGGAGATTTGGGAGATAAGCAGCACAAATAAGCAGCTGAAATCAGATGGTTCCAAAACTGAACAGTTATCTAACGCGATGTCTGGTCCCAGACCTCACTTAAACAGGAAGTATGGGCTGGAAAGTCAGACAATCCTAAATCCAGGGGTGGAAAGTCACTAAATACTCACGTTACTGTGACTGAGTAGATTTCTGGGGTAATTTTGCTTTTTGGAATAGATTTTCAAACATGGCCTTGTACTTGTAGTTGACTATGATTATAGCTATGTGCCTCACTAGGCAACATGATATTATTAACAGTTGCATTACGAAATCCTAGTTGATCCAAAGCACTGCTAGTTACCAGTGACCACTGTCTGCTTCTCTCTCTCACACACACTCTACAAACCACATCATGTTGGCTACTCAAAGTAGATAGTAACTTTGTACCTTTTACTTGAGAACAACTTTGGCAGCTAGTAATTGAGTAATTAGTTGTTTTGTTTTTTTTTGCCATGTAACTAGCCTGCTTTTACTTGAGTAGGTCAACACATTTTCTTTCTACCACAGCACATAAATCCAAAACAGAGATGAACACTGAGGCATGGTTAAAGCTACAGGTCTTTACCTAACGGCTGGCAGCCTTCCATATGTGGCTTTTTATTATTAATTGGATTAATTGAAATTAAGTAAACTTCTGACCACCGACTGAGTGTTCCTGAGTGTATTTAGCCCATGTATTTCAGCCCACGCTGCTGCCACACTCACCATGTGCCACTAGAGAGCACCAACACCAGGCCCGGTGCGCTCTCCTCTGCCCCCGTCTCCGCAGCCCCGCACAGCCGCCGTAGACCCATGTGCGCACCGCCTGCCTGGCCTGCCTCCATAGCGCCTGTGTGCAGGGGCTGTGTCCGTGAGGGGGAGTGTCGTAACGGGGAGTGTCTCGGGCTTTCAGGGCTTTAAACTGCGCCCCTTCTCTGCGCTGCTCCGCTGACTCGACACCTCTCCGCTCCGGCTGCAACTCCGAGTCTCCACCGCGAACCGAACCGAGCCCAACCCGACCAGAAGTGCTTTTGTCAGGTAAGCAATCCCCGTGTGATATCTCCGTTAGCTTAGCACGGATTGGAAAGTGACGCCAACGAGTAGGCTATGCGTAATTACCCCGTAGCGTCTGTTTTGGAACGGTTACAATTAGGCTAAGCTTTGATAAAACTACTTTATCTCGTCTAGTTGAATAAAAATAACATAACCTGGCTGTGTTTTGAAGTGCAAAAACTACTGCCTTATATGGACAAAAGTAAGATAACGCATTGCTGTTGGCATGCCCTGAAATAGCGGAATTTTGAGTCATCCAGGCTAGTTTATAGATTTAATTGATCCCCCCTCCTTTGTTCATCTGCACACGGTTTCTGCAGCGTGTAAAGAGGCTTTCTGGAATAAAGCTGCAAGTTACTATAAAAGTAGTGACAGAGATAAGAACGGAATAAAATGCAACAAGTTCGGTTAAGTCAGGAAATCATTATGGGTTACTAAGAATAGACAATAGACAACTGTTATAAGCACAATTGTTCTGGTGTAGTCAGTGTCAAGGCTGCCAAAATACAAGCCGTGTTTGATGCATAATTGCTTAATTGCACAGGTTAAACTCAGGTTTAAAGATTGCATTAGGAACCACTGGTTGACTCTACTGTTCCAAATACTCTGGTTAGTTCATATAATTTCACGTAACAGTCGTAACAGTTACTCTGATCCCTTTTTGGTGGACACACTTCTCCTTCTCTTGATTTTTGAGTTTAAAGGATCAGGGAAAGATTCTGCAGCTGTCCCTCCAACTCAAACCCAAAAGCGTTCCTTCCTGTATCTGCTTGTATAAATTAAGCCCCGAAAACAGTACAACGAACTGTACAGTTCTGTGTTTTTTAGGCTTATAATACAATATAGGCCATTGTGAAATCAGTTCAGATGCCCTACCTGCCACAACAAGCTGCACAACAGTGATTGTCTGTGTGTAACTTGAACTGCAAAACTCACAGACAGAAACATTCATAGAAATGCAATCCAAAATGGGGTGACAGTAGCTTAGTTGGTTGAGTGTTTGTCCACTGATCTGAAGGTTCACGAGTCGAATCCTGATCTAGTATTGTCATGATACTAAAATTCGCTTACTAAAAGTCGCTTACTTGAATAGATACTGTGTCCGATACCACGATGACAATAAAAAACACTGTATAATCACAGTCGTCCAGGTAGGTTCCATATTGGTCCACAACACTAGTTTTAGTATCGATTAGTATCAGATTTTCGATACTTTTGACAACCCTAGTCAAAACTATTAAAACCTAAAACAAAACAGAAATGTGTAGCGTAATCTTCCAAACAAGGCTATAAAGTCGTATTAGTTCATTCATGTTTTGTGCACTAGATGAACCTCAACCAAAACTTACACATACATTTTGGTACATTCCTCATGCATTGTTAAAATATTGTCTGAAAACTGATCTGAAGACACTGTAAAAAAGGAGAGATTCATTTCCATCAATATTGCCCAGTTGCCATAGAGACACATCCTAACATTGGGAGTTAGTCACAACTTCCTGTCCCGTGCTGATGAAGCTGCAGTCTGTGAGGCTTCAGGGCTGGTGTCAGGCAAGAGGAAACAGCCAATCAGAACACGCCATCTGTGGACTACATACTGTTATTATGGGATGTATGAGTCGCCGTGTAAACATCGCCCAGGTAACAGACTTAGCCAGGGAAAGCCATTTAACAACAGGCTACAGCAAGTGCATTAACTAATACCCTATGATTTGTAAAAGTGTCAGGCAAATTGTGTACATCATTGTTGTAAAGATTTATACCAGATGCACTGGCAGCAACTACTTGTTAAAAACACCAAACACGTCATAATACTTAAAGGTGAAGAAACACATTTTTTTCTGCAAAAAAAAAAGCTTTGTGCAAAATATTAAAGGCCCTGTACCTGATTTTTCTATGTATTTGAGTAAAATTTGTCTTGCCCCCTATAGATATATCGTATAAGCAGCTCTTGAGGTCAAAATAAGGCAGCTGAAAAATGCTTATAAACTCATCATGGTGAATAGTTAGGATGTTCTGAATGCATAAGGTAAGGTAAGCTTCTGTTTTTCATGTTTTTAAGGGTTGAGTTGACTTGCGTGATTATAGACCCATTATCACACAAGCTTTGCATTATCAGAACAGTTTATCGGGTTTGACTATAATGTTACTGGAGAAATCACAAAACTGTAAATATTTTCGTATATCAATGTACAAATTATGATTGAATACTAGGGGTAATAATTGTAGTAAGATAGATATCGCAGTAGTCGAAGTAAAGGTAGGTAGTGACTAGTTTGATGGGTCAATCCCTGCTACTGTTCCACCATTGCGTACTAGCATTGTGTTTTGGGCAAGACACTTGACACCTACCTTGCTTATGTTGATGTTGTGTGTGTGTGGTTGGGGAGCGGTCAGATATGCAATAGACACAGAATAGCAGCCATATTTACTGAAGTATCACTAAGAACAGTAGAAGTAGGGTAGACGATATGCTGAAAAATTTTAAGAATGTAGATAGCTTGATTCAATCTCAGTTCAATTCAATTTATTTTTGTAAAGCCCAAAATCACAACAGCACTCGCCTCTTAGGGCTGAACATGAGAACTGATTTAACCAACAGAAAGTTAGAAAAATAAACAATGAAAGAGAACCAGACAAGCAAATTAATCAACAGAAAACAAGCAAATGGATAACTGTCCCAGAACATAGAGCCTCTTTCTCGGCAGGGAAAAACTAAAAAAAAAAACAGTGGGAAAAAGAGAAAACTCGAGGAGAACCACAGTGAAGGAGAGATCCACTCCCATGGACGGGTAGCTGCAGATGTGTCCAGGACTAATGCGCATCCATTTGCAGATAGAGTTCAAGACTGTAGGGCCAGAGCCACTCAACTAAGGGACAGAGGGAGGCCCACCCACGCCAGGATGGAAACCACCCCAGCCAGGCACCGGGCCATCCGTTCAGGCGAGGGAAGGGAGGGTCCGGGTCCACGGACTGAGTGATTGAATCACTATTCATGTGCACATATGTTTATAATGGCTCTATACCCAATTGTTTGCAAAATATGTCTTGCCCTACTACAGATATAGTGTAGATATAAGCAGCTTTTGGGGTCAAAATAAGTCTGCTGTGTGCTGTCTGCGTCTAATTACAAAGCATTTTATTGTCCGATAATCAGGAAGTGCGCTGTTAGTGTAAGTGTTTTTAGCTTTACTGTCACGACAAAACTCTGGCCTCTTGAAAGCTGTGAAAAGTGGTTTTAAACTCATCATAGTGAATAATTAGGCTGCTCTGAGTGCATAAGGGAAGTGAGAAATAACTTTGGACCACTGCAAACTGTTTAAAATGTTTTTCACGTTTTAGGACACAAAAAATCAGGTACAGCGCCTTTAAGATGTAAATAAAGCCATCTTCTGCTTCTTTAAGTTCACGCTTCACTGTGATTGGCTTTATCCACCTGTCACTCACTCAGAGCGTGATGGAGGCTGACCAGTTGGAGGAGTGGGTAGGAAAAAGATACGAAAATTGCATATTACAGACAGGGATTAGATCACAGTTTGTTTTTTATTCTCATTACATTGCTCTAGAAGTAGTTTAAGGACTTTTATGGTCAAATAAATCCCCCCTCCCCCCACATATGAGCTATTTTGAGATGTCGTAGCCCTGGTAGAGTGGTAGAATGCAGCAGACAAGATGAGTGACTCTTCTCTCTCTGAGTCAGTAGGCCACAGCTCAGGGCGTGGTGCTATAGACCAGCAGTTTGGACACACTGTAACCCTGGGATTGATCATTACCTTATTTAGGCTTCTGGTGTAGTTAGATGGTTGACTGACTACAAGATCATTTCAGAAGTACTCTTTTATTTTCAGTAAGTTAACATCTTCTTTAGTTGTATTTAGCTGGCTAGTTCTGAATTCTTTGTGTTGGAGGTATAAAAAGAACCATGGCTCATTGGTAGCGCTTTTGCCCAGATATAAACATTGGCAGTGTGATGGGTCGTTGTTGTGTCCATTGGCAAGACACGTCACCTGTTTAGCCTCCAGTGTGCGTTTGGTATAAGTGTAAATAACATGAACTGTCCTTCTTTGGTAAAGTTTAATTTTGTCTTCAGTTTTGAATTCAGCATTAGTGATTTTTTTTGTCAGACAGGAGCGTTTGTTTACCTGCTTTACGTGTTTCAGCTACTTCCTGTTGCCTTCCTCAGAAGCTTCATGAGATGGTGCAGTTACGTGTCTGGTAGGCTGTTTCACTTGATGTTGTAGGGGAATCTTACGCCCCCTACTGTCTGACATCTTCTCCAGGACTGCATCCCATGTGAGCGATAAGGTGTACACCCCCTCAGGACACATACAATCAATTTGTAACCACAGCCACCATCACATCTCGAGTATATGGCACACCAAAGATACACAAAACAGGTACACCACTCCGCCCCTTTGTAGACAGCATAGGATTGGTCACATATTACCTCTCCAAATCACTTGTCAAAATAATCAAACCACTACTCGTGCTCATGGATCAGCACTCAGAGGATCTAAAGCACATCACCATCAATCCAAAGAAATAACATCTCCATGGACACAAACAGGAAGCGAAAATGTTGCAAGGTGCACCTTTAAGCTTAGCAACAACTAGGATAGGTAAAAATTGAGAATTAAGTGTCTTGTAATCCCTCAGTCGTCAAGGTCTGA
>KN474298.1:42271-62534 GCA_000787095.1 Periophthalmodon schlosseri | reverse complement strand
TAATAATAATAATAATATTATTATTAAGTCTGTGAGATTAATCGATAACCAAGAGTTGATCTAGTAGCCAAACTAAGGCACTGAGGTTTGTCAAAAACATCACACTTATGAAAACATAAGGTAATCAGTTTTGTTGGGTATGTGCTGCAGCTCTAACTCAGCACACACGTACATATGTATGTATTTCAAATGATTAAAGGGAATGTATCGTATACATGTTACAGTGATTTTGTGATGTGTGTGTTTTAAGGTCCCCCTGTCCAGGAGGAGCACATGGACTGTGGCCCCACGGCCTCTGACCTGGGCGACGATGTCGATCTGTCACAGGTAAATAGATGGTGTCAATGTGACAGGGCAGTATACTGTAAAGTTCAAAGTGCATACACCACTTTGCTATGTTCAGGATGGAGTCAACGGAGAGGAAGAGCTTAGTGAGGGGGAGAAGGTCAGGAGAAGGGCAGAGCGGCGTAGAGCAAAGAGAAAAGTGAGAACACGTTTAATCATTAGTTTGTTTGTTTGTTTGATCTCAATTTGTCAAAATGTCTTTTTGTTTTTAGCGTCGTAGAAAAAGAAAGAAGCAAGGGCAAGTTAAGCAAAATGACCAGGTAAGCTCTAAAGAACAATTTTTTTTAAAAGATTAGACTTCTGTTTTAAACATTGGCGACTATGATTTAAGGACGATGAGGAGGAAGAAGCTGGTGGAGAATCTGAGCTGGATGACAGTGACTCTGAGGCTGAAGATGTGAAAGATGTGCAGAAGGAAGTGAAACCTGTTGCCATAAACAAGCCAACAACCACTACAACAACAGTAACTACATCTCCTGGAATAAAAGCACAACAGAAAAACCAAAGCCAAGCCAAATCTGCAGAAGAGGTACATGGCATCACATGGCACTTGTTACTGTTATTTACTTTATTTATTAGTTTATTTAACAGGGACAGTGTATATTAATAAACATTTCCTGCCCAAACGCACTTCTCCTCAGTGGGATAGTCTCCTCTAACTGCCTCCCAGGTGTTTCTAACAGCAGCAGATCTTACATTCACAAACTGTTTGAGGGGAGGACAGGCCATGAGCCACTTTAAACATTAAGCACATTAAGTGCTGTTCAAATAATCCATGATTTTTTTTTTTTTACTCTATATCTCCCAGGAACCGGAATGGGACGTGAGCAGTGCCTTCTTTGCCAATGCTGCTAGTCATATCAGACCCAAAGTTACAAGTCGCAAATCAAGGGACAATAAGGAAAACGAAACCAAGAAAGAGGTGGGCAAATCCTGATGCATGTTATGTGTGATGTGCGATTTCATTTTTGTGTCTGAAGTCTGGTCTCATTGTGTTATTTGATTAAAACCACAAGTTAAATGGCCGCTGTAGTTTTTAGGATTATTAAAACCTGCTGTACTTGATATATAAATATATAAATACTATAAACTAAAATGATTCCTTGCAGACAAATGGACATACTGACATGATGAGTAAGAAAAGCGCCTCGTTAACAGGTAAATGTCTACACTGTGTTGGTTGTTTATATTACAACTATTTCTTATATAAAGCATTATCTTTTTATTAATTATAAATTTTTCTCTAGAAAAAGGGATTAAACTGGTGCAGGAAGGGCAGTATGCACAAGCCGTCACAATGTTTACAGAAGCTATTAAATGTGATCCAAAGGATTACCGGTAACTCAGTCAGTGGCTCTAATGCTAGGCTGTTTTTGCACAAATATATTATCAATGTTTGTCTTTGTAGGTTCTTTGGGAATCGCTCTTATTGCTACAGCTGCTTGGAGCAGTTCCCCCAGGCCTTGGCCGATGCTGAACGCTCCATTCAGCTGGCACCTGATTGGCCAAAGGGGTACTTTCGCAAAGGTATAGCGCTTATGGGCATGAAGGTGAGTGCTGAAAACTTAAGATGATTATGTGGGCAATATAGGAATGCCCTATAAGTGAATTAATAAAATGACTTTTTACAGAGGTACAGTGAAGCTGAAAAAGCAATGGAAAAGGTGCTGAGACTGGACAAAGATTGTGAGGAGGCTGTCACGGACCTCTTTAACTGCAAAGTACTGCAGTTAATGGTAATGCACTCAAAGCTTAGACTGGCTTTTAGTTTTGTAGACAATACACTACTGTATATTTGCTTATTATTGTGTTTAGGAGCACGGTTTGGATGAATTACAAAGTGTTTATCTACTAGAGAAATTTACAACAGTTCAAGCTGTGTTGTCATCTTGTTCAGATGCTGTAAAAGGTAAGACATTTGTTTGTTGTGCCAAGGTTCATGAAACATATATTTTCTATAGGATTAGACACTTGTAGCTGCTCAATATTTTTACAGCCGATTGCAGAAAGATCAATGGGACAGTGACATAAACATGTTTTTCACATGTGACACAGCCTTGAACAGGACGTCACTCTGTGACCTTAAATTTGATAACACTGTTGTGTTTAGTTTTCACTGTTCTGTCACATGTGTCCACACATAATATATCATCATTTTAAATAATGAAATACCACTGATTTGACTTGAATGTAGTGTTGTGATTTCATTTATATTCCTGTCATAATCATCATAATCATCATTTATAGGCACCGCACAAGATCCATTGGCATTACAAACGGGGTATGTAAAAATCTTTGATTTATTCTTTTGTAATAATTGTAATTAATAAGTTGTGTTTTCACCAACAGCCCTTGTCCTTCTCTCTGGGTTGGCAATGTGACAACTGAGCTTACAGAAAAACATATTTTGGATCTCTTTAAAACGTAAAAAAAAAATTATATATATATATTACACACATATTATTATTATTATTATTATTCTGGTTGGTGATCAGTCTAGCATTTGTTTTGTTGTTCTTGTTTTGTAGGTGTGGGGAAATTGAAAGTATTCGCGTTCTGCATGAAAGATTCTGTGCTTTTGTTAACTTTAAAGACACAAACATGGCAGCCCGGGCCATGGAGAAACTGAATGTGAGTACTAAACAAACTTAGCTAATTAAAAATGTTAAATCACTGATGTTGACATGCTTTTTTCTCTCATAGGGTCATTGTATTGAGAACACTCGATTAGTTGTCCGCTATCCCGACCGCCGTACTCCAAGAACCTTTCCTATGCCACTGAAGAACTGTCTTTCTCTCACACAACAAGCTGGGATGTCTGCTGGGTAAGACCAATACACTAAATAGTATAGTGCTTAAATGAATGTATTATTGACTGTATTAATAATACGGCACTACTTCGTAGAGCGAGACGTCGTGGGCCAGTGAATGGAGACGAGTGTTACTTCTGGAGAACCACCGGCTGCCATTTTGGGGATAAATGCCGCTATAAACACATTCCAGATCAAAAAGGCAAGGACAGGAAACCATGGCAACCTTGAACTTGGTTTGTTTACGATCTCAGAGGACTTATAGACAAAACTTAAACGCCGGTACCATCAGACTGCCAGAGTGGACTCACGTAATTTAAGGATCAATCAATTTATTCGGGATCTCAAGTGTTCCCTGCACAACTCAAAGGATACTCGTTTTGCCTTAACCAAATGGAATAATACATAATATGACTCAAGGTAGGTGGGAAGATCAAGTCATAGCTTGTTTGTGTTTGTGACACGTCTGCCCTCCCTAATGTAATTCAATCAAACCTCACATTAGTATTTGGCCTGTCTGGTCTCCTCTTCATACAGAAGAAGGGACCAGTGAAAGTGAGTGGTCTTGGGAATGCTTAATAGGCCCCATGAAGTACCTCAGTACCACCTTCAAATTTCTTTCAAATTATTACAACATGGATGTAAAATCTGGATTTTGAAATTTACAAAAAGTTAATTTTTTTGGGAGATCCTCGTTTATTTCCTCTTTGTAGCAAAATCCTCAAAAGTATTTGTAAATGTATCGTTTTTTACATTTGATAACTTTTAAGAACCCCAAAATGTTTTGTATTGTTGGTTACCAGTGAATATTTTATTTTTGTTCCTAGTGTTTCTCTGGTTGAGAAAACTATACCACAGTTTTGCAGCTCGGCGCTGGACTGTTGTCAGTGACATGTAAATACAACTAAATCCTCCTGTTGATAAACAAATTGTCCTTACTCAACTACATTTTGCTGATCAGGTTCTGAAAACCTTGTGCTTTCCTAACCCGCTGTGCTCAGTATTGTCTAATCTGATTCACTGTTGAACTTTAGAAGCAGTGTTGTGACCCCAGAGCCTCAGTTTCAGTATTTCACTTCAAATCAAGGCATGTGGCCTCTAATGGCTCTGCACTGAAACCCCCTTGTCTGATGCACGTGAACACTAAACAGCGCATTACTCTAACGACATCTGGTTCAAGTCCACACTACGGTCACTAGCAAACTATGCTCTGCATAGGATAAGTATTTATTTTTATTTATACCTTTTTGTTTTTATAACAATGTAACTTGGGGCATCTTCTGCCTGATGTACTGTCTGTTATGTCTAATAATCATGTTATTTGTGCACTGTCCCATGCTAGTTCTCAGTCAGCATTGCTATTGTTTTTGTGGTTGGTAGATACATCGCATGATGCACTTCTGCATTTTTGTAGTTCATTCTGTGGCTAAAACCTCAAAAAGGAATTGATCAGCAAACCTTTAACTACACTCTTGTGCACATCTCCTGACTTGCTTACATTTATTTTTTGCCAATGCCCTGTTACTTGGATACAGTCATTGTACCCAAGTCAACAGGGCATAGTGCATCATAATCATAGTGGCTGTTTTATATTTCAGAATTTTAAATGTTCTGTTCTTTTAACATTTCAATGTCCCTTCAAAATTCTAATGTATAATATAACATTGCACACTTTGTCTTCCAATTACGATGTGTTACTCCACTGCAAACAAAATCTTTTTATATCTAATAAATATATATATATGGGAAACATATTTGTAATGGTGTGTAAGCATATTTATTTTATCTTTTGTAATTTTATTTCTATCAGGGAGTGAGGTGAGGTTACTGTACTCACCACATGATGGCAGTGTTGTACATTAAAGCACTAGATCGAATCAATTCAAGACAAGCAGGTTATGTCAAACAGAACACTACACAGTCTGACCAGAGAAAAAGAAGACATAAGCTGAAGTGGGCACAGGACAAATGAAATGTACATGTCCAAGCAGAGACCAAACAAGTCAAACCTCCAGGCTGACAGTGGATCTGTGCATGAGCCTTGTACAATGTAAAAGATGTTACATATTTTGGATGCCCAGACAGAGGGTTGCTGGTTTAAGCCTGAGGTCTGTAGGTGTGTGATAGAGACAAAATTACTATATATTTTTTGGACTGTAATGATAATATTCAGACAATATTGTGTCAATCCAACAGAAATTTTAGTTAGTTGAAGTTTAAGTTTCAGACAAATATGAAAGTACATGTTACATCATATTTTTTTTCCATTTTCATTTTTGATCAGCTCTTTTTTCTTTGTATAAACTATATACTCAATAATCAAATTCTTCATGTCTTCAAAACAACATTCTCGATATTATCAATATTTGTATAACTTGCACGACTAACCTGAGGAGCTGCATTCAACTGTTAGAGAGTAGTTTGTTGTTAAAGAGCGTGCATTTATTTCATGGCTCCCCAGATTGTGACGGGGGCAGATATGACTGGGCGTGATCAGAGAGAAGAGGAGGAGGAGATCTTCAGGCCGACACCTCACAGAGCTGTTAAGTGTTGGCACACAGGCCATTACACCTGTCTAGTCGAGTCCAATTAGAATGATATAAACAGTTGCAAAACAATATTCAAAGTTTTCATTCCACTTTTGCATAAACACTGATTTAGAGAAGTCACACCTTTCCTACTAAGTAAATGGTGAGTAACTGTATTTCCCACAGATTACTTACAGCTTCAAATGCATCATATCCTTCCTTTTAACTTTCTGTGAAACTCAAATTATGAGAAAATACTATGTTTGGTTGTTTCTTTTTCCATCTCTCCATCCATTTTAATGTCTATGAATAACCTATGCGCTAAAAAAGACCCTGAGGTTTACGAAAACTGAAATACACTATGAACAGTTGCTAAATCGGACTCAAAATTTTCCATAAGACAAATAAATACAGTGAGTATCTTTCATGCCATTCTAATTCGGAGCACGTCCTGAGCAGACCCCGCCCCACGCCGAGTTATATGAGCGTTATTTTCTCGTCTCTGCAGCTGGCTAACTTGTATCTGCATGTTTCCTGTGCCATCAACTTTTACTATAGTAACATACCTCTGGCCTGGGTGGTATGGCTCATTCTCATCAGTCACGTTTACCGTGGCTACAGTGAGGCTGGGTTATTTTAGAGCCGGTGGTTTGTGGCCTTATGAACAAGGAAATATCTACCCTGTGGTATAGGAAGCTTCTTTAAGACATAATTTTTGAGACTATTCTGGAGTTTTTCATGTTAGCTCCATCCACGCAGCTTCACGTTTGAGGCGCACTATGCAAGTCCCACCGGGTTGGCGTAGCGGTAAAATTATCTATCTCCATGGAGACGAGGGGGTGATGAGCAGCTCGAGATCTGGAGATGGGTCCAGACTGCTCCTGACAAGACCCATCCTTCAAGCGGAATTGAAGGATGGGTCAAATGCAGAGGACAATAAAGAAAACCTTAACCTTAACCTTAACTTTGATACAAACAGTTCAAGTTACCGGGCAGATCTGTGGTGAGGCAAGCCCGCTCACAGTACAAATGCATGTTTTTCCAAGATATTCTATTACCACTAAACACTATAGTAATTGATGAATGTAAAACAGATGTTAAATGTGCGTTTAATGCCATACCGTGGAACATTCCAGGCAACTCAATAACATCACAGGTGGCGGATCCTCCAGTAGAAAAGTGCGGCAGTGCATCTATAAGTAACAGAAACAGACAAGTGTAACAGATGAGTGAGTTCTCTTTGGTTTTAGGATTACAAAATATGAGCTTTATGTAATCATTTTAATATTCATTCTTTCATTTCATTTAATTCTTCCACTCACTAGGGCTGTGGGTACAAGACCTGCACTCATCCTAAACAGGAGTAGCTGGGATTATTATTTTCCTCTTCCATACAGGACTTGGGACTGGCACAAAGAGTCTATTTGCAAAGTACTTGACTTTAAGCAACAAATAACTACAAACATTTTTTTTCTGAACTGGCATCTATACTAGTGAATGCATGAATGTGAAGGAGTTGGTAGGAGAGCCCAGCAGGAGGGAGTGAGGGAGGGATGCTGGGAGGGTTATATGGAGAAGGAGGGAAAAGGGAGGACTGAGAGAGGAGAGCTTTTGGTAACCACAATCCTCCAGTCAGTGACTCTCTCCCAGCTTCAGCCGGTGACATCAGGAGCCACACTGCGCCTGTCAGGTAAGTCAACTTCTCTACACTTTTAACAGTAATGCTAATGTTGCTTTGGAGTGAAACAGGTGTAATGAGACATGCGAATATGGCTTATGCTTTTGTGATGAAACAAACAGTTGATATATTTAACTGAGGTCTGAAATGTCCAGAATGTGACTTACAGAGCCCTCAGTACAAGCATGAAACCCATTGTGGCCTGTGGAGATTTAGTGTTTCAATATGTCTCCCCCGAAGTCGTAGCACACACTCTGTTTCTGTCTGGTTTGTTAGCCTCAAGGAATGTTTATTTTCTTGAATTGCGATACTAAAGTGAATTTCTGGAAGTTTAATTATATGCCATTGACACAAGCATCAATTATAACTGTGTTTCTGGCACCACAACATTTTACAAGACTGGTAAAACTGGTTTCTACAATTATGCAGACAATGCCATATGGAATTGTGTAATAAGAGAGACAAACGTAAGTAATGGGATAATACAAATGTGGAACCCCCCAAGAACTATGCAAGGTCTGTCTCCAGAGATGGGTACAACATTACTTTGTTACGTTTACTTTTTAAAGAAATCGTACTTCTCAGAGTAGTTGGACTGCATACTTTTACTCCAACTTGAGTAATATATTTGAGTTATTTCAGAAAAAGCTTTGGTTCCTCATCCGAATGTGAGTAAATCTACAAGTGACAAAAGCTCTATGTTGACCATATGAAATGAGTTAAACATTTGTATATTATTTAGTTTGTCATTATTGTGGTTTGTCCTTTGAAAATACCAGATTTTGTGCTTTGTTTAATGTTCTTTCCTAGCAATTACAGTAACAAATAAAATAAAAGATCAAATGTTACGGCCTGACAGTTACTCTTAGGCCTCCAATTACTCTTACCCAAAACTGTTTACTCTTGGGCCATTACTATGCACTTCTACTTGATTTAGTTTGAAGTAACGTTACTCTTAGCCTGCTTGAGTACAATTTTGGCTACTTTGCCTGTCTCTGATCAGACGAGGTGTCTGTGTGTTCTGGGGAGTTTGTAAGTTTTTTTTTTAAATTATATTTTATTCTGAAAACTGCACCATGAAGACAATTTGACAATTAAAACGTCAAATATATTGTGTGATGTTCTGACCAGGTGTAACAGAAGCCAAAATGAATCCTGCCTTGGCCCTGAGCGGCGTGGTCCTCCTGCTCCTGTCCCTGTCCACCTGGACTCGTGCTGATCCACGCAGGACGGCGTCAGCACGGGGCAGATCCCCACGCGCGCCTGCAGCCAAAGTGCGACTGGCAGGGAATTTTCAACGTGGTCCGAATGAGGGTCGTCTCGAAGTCCTGCACAACAACACCTGGGGCACCGTGTGTGACGATGAGGTGGACATCAAACTGGCCAATGTGGTGTGCAAAGAGCTGGGTTTCCACAGCGCCATCACGTGGGCACACAGCGCCAAGTACGGAGAGGGAGAGGGTGAGAGCAACAAGTTCATCAAAGTTAGAAGATTTGCATGTTCAGGACAAACTAACTTAACCTGCTGTGGTTCTCTGCTAAGCTGTCATAACTCCCTAACCTTAACCCAAGTGTGATCTTGTGAAAAGCAACAATTAGAATTCCTATAATAAGTAGTTTACCAAGCCCATAAAGTGACAAAGATATCTTGGCTTTTAATTGTCACATACATCTCATTAGGCGGCTTGGCAGTCTTAGCCTTGTATAGAAAATATATGGGTTTTGTTTGAGAATAATAACAGCATTCACCCGCCCCTGAGCTGTGCACTTGCTGTGGTTTACAGACGATCTTTACTGCTGCTTTTTAAACTAAATTAAAGACAGGAGTTTGTGGATTGGACAGACAGTAAAACTGCAGCCTGCTGCGCTAAGTGCTTATCACTCTAAGAAAATCAATCTGCTTGTAAATGTCTAAATGTCGTTTAGTTTAGGGACTGCATCTACAGTACGGATTCTTGGTTTCCAAGTAAATGTAACTATTTATAAAAAAAAAAAATCCTATTTTTCTTGAAGGTCCCATATGGATGGACAATGTGCGCTGTGATGGCTCGGAGAAAACCCTGAAGGACTGCAAGCACAACGGCTGGGGAGTGAACGACTGTAAGCACTCAGAAGATCTGGGGGTCGTGTGCGCCCCTGAGCGAAGGTTGGACCAAACAGCCAGTAGGGGGCACACTTCTCTGAGGACCAATCAGAACCCTGCGCCTCAGTGGCAGGGCCCAGTTTCCACCAGAAGGCATCCTGCGTATGGCTACTATGGAAATGGACATCCATATGAAGTACCACAGTTCAACAGACCCTATCATTACCAGGTACAGTACAGGAAAAAAGACGATGATATTTATTATCAAACATAACAAAGACATTATGGTTTCCACATCCCAGGGTCATAGTAAGGTCCGCATTGAGGAGGTGCGCCTCCGTCCCATCCTCATGGCCACCAAGCGAAAGAGCTTGATCACAGAGGGCGTGGTTGAAGTGAAGCATGCTGGGAGATGGAGGCAGGTGTGTGACTTGGGCTGGAGTCTAAACAGCAGCAGAGTTGTATGCGGGATGCTCGGCTTTCCAGAGGCTACCCAGCACAACGTCAAAACATACAAGTAAGTTCAAGTTAAAGCGCTGCCTCAAGTGAAAATGAACATAATTGACCCTAATCAACACACCTGGCTAGTCTGCTGAGTGTGGCTCTGCCTGGTGCTAAAACATGTCATGAGAGCTTATAATCTACAGTGGTGTCCCATTAAGAGCCGCTGTGTTTAAATGCATTTTGTCAGGCTTATCTTTTCTCTGCAGCCACCTCTCTCCTGCCCCCTTTAGCCCCCGGTCCCTCTCAGCTCCAGAGGATGATAAAGGAATCACTGTCCACTCAGCACTGGCCCCTGTATAAACCCTCTGAATGCACATCACCTCTGCTCACCTCTCTGCCTCCCTCTGACTCCTGTGTGCTGTGCCTTTATAGATGTTATCTCATTCTTACTGCTCCTCCACTTTAATATCTAAAATACGATGCTGAAAAAGCCTCCAGTAATTGTGCTGTTTGGTACTACAAGTATTTATCTATAAGTTGTTGAAAAGTCAGATATATTAACTTGCATTCATATATAGGCCTACGTATTCTCACAGGAACTTAACTCAAAGTAAAATGTATCGTATTTACTTTTTATAATGTGCCGTGATTTCTGAATTGCTGTGCCAGTGCTCTTCCATGATGTCACACTGTTGAGACGTGGGATGCCACAGGAGTATACAATTACTTTGTTATGTAAATATATGCATTTAGCTATTTTTAATATTAGTTGTATATAAATAAAACTAAATTATATACATTATAGATTATATATAGATTAAAAATGTAAAAAAAAATCCTGAAGGAGTCTCAGTCCTTGTATTTGAATAATTGTATCTGAATAAAATGAAAGGATTGCATCAGGAAGGGCGTCCGGCTAAAACTCGTAAAATCAAATCAGGACGTAAATCACGGTGTCTAGGTGTAGTTTGCAAATGGAATTCAAATTCTAGGTTACATTTGTATAACACTTATTTGTAGCCTAATAGTAGTACCAAGCCTTGTTCTGTTCCTAGAAAACACTGGCAGTCCCTTGAGGAACCAGTAATATAACTGCTGTCTGTTTGCCCAACACATGACTTTACTTCCACTCCTCCTCCGGGTGAAAAAGAAAAAAAGCGGTTTTGGGAAGGTTCTGCTCCTCAACCGCATTAGGACCACACATTAGCACAGAGTTACTCCAGAAGCATTACCCAACTACTGTGTGACCGTTTGCCCTGCTCGTGAGGCCTTCCCAGCTGAAGCCTGCGCTGGAGCCGTGCCTGGCTCTAGGTGCAGTTATTCCCACTCAGCTGGCCCTGCTCAATGTGACTCAACTGCTAACAAACCACAACACGAGCTCTGTTCTCGGGGTGCGAGATTCCTCTTGGTGCCGCAAAGCTGTAACTGCGGACGGTCTATATGGCATATTTGTTTTATAGACTTTTCTAACTTTTTATAGACTGTATACGGGGCCATATTGAAGTTCTCAATCACTCAAAGCTTCGCCCTTGAATAGAGTTGTCAACGGTGGACTGGGTGTTATTGGGGACACAGCATTGCTTTAACTGGATTCAGTTGTACAAGGAAGGCATCACCAGGAGTCATATTTTAGCCCGTAAAAGTACACGCGCTTCTTTCTTGCGCAGAACGTCACCTGAACTGGATCATTTATTACTGCATTACTTTTTGCTGTGCCGGCTTGGTGCTTTTTATGATTCTTCTTTTAATTTTTATCACTGCACCATCTTAAAGGCGCACTATATAACCTTTGGGGGTGGGTCTCCATGGAGATGCATTTTTATTGTGAGCAGGGTCACCTCATCACAGATCTGACTTGCGACTTGGCCTAGTGGCGTCACCTGGTTGTGTCCATAACATAATGTGGAACCTTCTGGGGAAAGAAATAACATCTCCATGGAGACAGACTCTAAGTGGTGAACCTTATTCCGCCCACTTTTACTGTAAATGCGACCAAACTGCTCTTTCTTTGGTGGCGGGAATCCCATTCGTTTTATTTGAGAATTTGGGAAAAGTTTTGCCGCTAAAATACGATATAAAATAGGTTTATGTGTGTAAAATGTTTTATGTTCATGTGACCAACAAGTCAACACTGCACCGACAACCCGAATAACAATGGCGGCCCACGGCAGCTTCCGGAATAAGGTGAATAAGACACTCAGAGGGCAGAGCTCTGTAGCTGGACTACACTGGTGGTTTTGTCTGTCTGGTCGTTTTCAAATTTCCTACAAGGTCAAGAAAAAACAAGCCTGGCATAACCACATGAGAACCCCTAGTTTGTATTGTTTATGAATATAATATCAAGTGCTATAGTTAGAGTGCAGTGTCTGTATCATATGTAAATTATACGGCTGAAGTGGTGGTGGCTTGATACATCTGCGCTGCTGTGCTCACGGTGACCTGCTGTTTCGCTGTGGCCTCAAGAGCTATACTGGTCCAGACCATGATGATTTGTTTGCTTCCAAAACTGTACCTGTTTTAGTTTTTCAAAGGCGGTGTATTTGTTGTTTTGTAGACTGGAAACAACAGCATCTCTTCAGAGCATCTTAGTCAGGTTCATATAATCTCACCACTACAATTTTCCAACCTAGTCTGCAATGATCTGACATCGGTTTGGAATATAGTTTACTCTTGTGACCCATCCAGAAGGATAAACTGCTTTGTGATTCATCGCAGGAGTCAGGATGGACGTCACAATGTCAGTGTAAGACGTAGTTATTTGTAATTTACTAAACACAGTCCATCACTGAACAGTTCCCAGGACAAGTTGGCTTGCTTTGTGCCACTCCCCTGTCCCCCCATCTTACCTCTGGGTCCATTCTTAGAAACCAGCCTCCTGTGTCTCTTGGATGAGACTCTGAAGATGCTGTAATTACACGTTGGTCAGGACTGAGGCTCTCCAGGGTTTTGCTGAGAGTGAAAATACTCTCTCAATTATAGCCGCGAGGGAGCAGACTGTGCAGCCGGAGGAAGAGCGAAACAAGAGAGCGACCTGCAGACTCAGAACAAGAGTCAGACGAGCCAAAGTGTCAGCGGGCGGTTCATGTGAAATATGTGCAATTACAGTAGAGCAGTGCAGACCGCTGTGTCAGCACCTGTCTGTTTCCCCCTGTCACTGTCGGCATTTCACAGCCAAAATGGTGTTTTATGTCTAATTAGGCCTGAGCTGAACTTTACTCGGTTGATGCTATCATTTACAGGCCTCTGCGTGACCCAGTCTGTGTCTGCGTCTGTGTCTGCGTCTGTCTGTGTGATTTCTTTCAATGACCTTCTCTTTCATTTATTTTCTCTTCTTTTCATTTCTCTGCTCGGGCCGGCGACCTCTTTTGTGGCTTGGAAAACTCACTTAAAGTCATTTTAGGCAACTCAATTTAGAGTTGTAACAGCAGGGTGTTAAACAAATCCGTCAAATTCAAATGCTTTCAAGCTTCAATCATCGTCAAATCCTTTGTACAAATATAGATAATATAGTTATTTTTCCTTTGCTGTAAAATGCTTCTTGTATGTGTAGTCCTTTGTTGTACTTCATTTAAAATAGTTAGGCTAAGCTGTGTGGTATAAGGATACAGAGTTCACAAACAAGTCAGTCATGTTTGCCTTGAGTGGAAAGTGCGTGGATTACATTGAGCTACAGCAGAGCCACATGGCAGACACATCTACAACATTTACAAGTGTGATTAAAGATGCCATAAAGAACAACACAATGTTTGGGTCTAAGCTGCACGCATCTTGTTATCTATATTACTTTCTAATTAAAAAAAAGTTCAGCTTGAGTTTAAAAATGTGTAATGCTTTTGTTTAAGTGCAAATAAAACATAAATCCACAAATCTGAAATAACCCTTCCCATAGACCTGTACGCCAAGTAGTCTTATAGAATTAGAGTGCAGGAGGACAGGAAAAGGTTCTTTTACTCCAGACTCCAGGGAACATCCACATTAGTGACAATGCTCCTCTTATAACTGTTTGTTTTGTACTGGATTTACAGCAATGTCTGCACTTTATGGCACAAACATGTGCTCATTTGGACGTCTTGGACATGTTTTAAGAGCACTCCAAATGCAGCTTTGAAATATGTTTCCAAAATGATCTAATGTATGCAGCCAGAGTTGTGGCTGAGTATATGATTTGTGGGACTTGGTGTCATTGTACTCATGTAGCTCAAAACAAATCTCATAACAATACTACATGGTACTGCATGTACTGTTGTGCAATGACATCAAAGCATGTATTGTGTCTTCTACAGTGTAGAGTAACGGAGTGATGGTGTGTTGTGGTCTGAGCGCTCGCTGACATGGGTCATGGCTCATGAGGCCTGGGTCATGGAGCCTGGATCATAGGGCAGATCTTTGTTGCTTATGCGTCCTGTGAGTGATCCTTGGTGAATACCCTGTGTGTTTGATACATGCCTCTCTCACGTGTGCACAGCGGCACAGTGCCAATGTTTTTGTTTGGAGATTGTGCTTGGTTAAACCTTGTTTTCCCAGAAATGGGACCAGTAGATCACTGAAGTCGATTTTTTTAGACTTACTGTGGCTTTGGAGGTTAACAACGCATTTCAAAAATAGGCACTGTTTTTCCATCTTTTTATAGATTTTACATCCCGTCTTTAAATACAAATCGTTATTGTGTTACAGAGCAATATATATGGAGACAATGTTTATAAATAATATCCACACATTTACAGCTGGGTATTTTGAGCCAAATTACTTAACCCCACCATCCTCGGGATACTTCTCCTTATCTTAGTCAGACAGAAAGCTCTGTTGTCTTTAACTGCTGAAGGTTATGATTCACTGGGCATTTAATCGGAACACAGTAAACACTGTGGACTGCAAACACACCACATTCCAGATGGTAATATATGCCACTGAAACATATAAAGCACAAAAAGACATGGAGCCTGAAGACACACAGCCTGATCAAAGAGGAGAGGAAAAACACATTTTCCTTGCTTTATGCCAGTTAGTGCTATCAATGGATATACATCTACCAGAAAACCACATCATTCTTTTACTAGACATTTGAAAAGTACAATTTGTTGTTCAATAAAGGCTTAAGACTATTTTAAGGCATCTCAAGTTCCAAACATCAATCTACGGTAGTAATATCGATGGTAGAACTTTGTGGCCTTTAGAATTGTGGTACTGTTGGGCCTGTTACATATGAAACTACATCAGCTGCTACAACTGACTGTATGTTACAACCAATGCTTTAATATTGGGGGTCGCCATGGTCACAAATAAAAAAAAATGTCATCATCTCAAATACAGTGCAGCTAACAACTCTGCTTTTGGTTCTTTTACAGGAAAATATGGGATACGAAGATCTCAGATCCCTCAACAAGGTCTTTTTACTTTTTCTAATGTGTATTACGATCATAAAACAGCAGTCCATGTGTCTAATACGTTACCTCTTCCCGTAGACTGAGCATGATGGCAAAGAAGAAGGGATTCTGGGTAGAGAAAGTGCACTGTTTGGGCACAGAGAACACTTTGTCTGAATGTCGCGCTCAGCTCTCCATCCCACGCAGCCCCTTCCCATGCAATAAAGGGAGACACGCGGTGGTCAAATGTGTCCCAGGACCCCAGTTTGCACGGATCTCATCTGGGAGACCGCAGGCCCCTTATCCAGTTGTGGTAATGCTACATCAGAAAGTTATTTCATCAGTTTTGATAGTTTTGGATTTGTACTATTTCATTTTGTTTTGCAGCCGGTGCGTCTGAAGGCCGGGCCCAGACTGGGTGAGGGTCGTGTTGAGGTGCTCCGAGATGGAAAATGGGGGACGATTGTGGACCACATGTGGGACAGAACAGCGGCCACTGTGGTCTGCCGAGAGCTGGGGTTCGGTACTGCTCAAGACGCACTACATGGAGCTTTTATGGGACAAGGTAAGAACACATCTCCAATAGGGATGTCATGATATCAACGTTTAGTGTTGCAATTATTGTGAGAGGAAATACCATGACTTTTGATTTGAGGATTATTAACACCATGCCCATTGGTTAAATCTTTACCATTACAAAACCAGCTTTATGAGATCAAACTTGGAGAATGTGACTTTTTCATGTCTGATAAAAAAAAAAACACTTTATATTTAGGCTAACTCTTTTTGGAGAAAAGGTTGAATAGCTTCTAAAATCCTCATGATGACTGTTTTTAATGCAATTCTCATTTGAATAATCCCAAATATTGATTGATCTCTGGTCTCAAATACTATCTAGGTGATGTGAAGTAGATTCCTTAACATATTTGTCCTCATCTTACCAAGCCCCTGCAAGCGCCTTTGGTTATCTGAGGAGAACGTGTCGGCATGTTAACACTGAAAGTTTTACTGCCAGCTGTGATATGTGCCACACACATTCTCACACTGTAACTGTCATCCTAGAAGCCATGGTGGTTATCTTTGGCATCCCAATACTAAGTTATAGCCTTATTAGAACTGAGTTGTGTTGAGTTTTCAAGAGTTGTGGGCTGCCTTCTTCATTTCATCTCACTGAGGTTGAAGACTTTGGGTCCAAATCCAGCTGGGGCAGTGGCGTTCCCACCCTCAAACGTGAGAACGGGTTCCCGATGGCTTGTTCACGGGCGTAGTCTTTAATCATGCTGATGGGGATGAAATACGCCATGACAGCTTGCTGGTTTGCCTCTCATTTGATCATGCGTCACATTATGCTGCTGAATTCATAGGTTCAGCCCCATTTACCGTTTAACCTCTCGAAGTGGGTTTTTAAGCTCTGAGGTTTCATTTTAGTTAGTTTAAATGAAAGAACTAAGGTTGGGTTTAGACTTTTGTGCACCTGTAATTAGAAAGTGATTGTAGTTATCTCATGTAAAGCTGTTTAATTATCAAGACTGGGCATAAAAATACAGTGATAAAATGGACATCTAACATTAGGAAAGGCACTGGCTCTAGTTAAGGTCGTCTACTTGACCACATTAAACTCAATCAAGCATCATTTGGGCAGTCTGCATTCTCTGTCCAGGGCGCTAAGCTCTAAAACTCCTTAAGCCCTGAACTGAAACTGGACCTTGACTGGGCTGGTTTTAAACGTGAACTTAAACGTGTCTTAAAGAGTAGTCAGACATGTAATCACTGACAAACCATCAGTGAGGACCTGCATTTGCCTTTGTATATTGTTAAATCATAAAGTGAACCCTGTGTGTTTTTTTTGTCTTTTGTAAAAGTCCTACTAGGGATGGGCATTGCAAATTAGCCTTGGGTATAAATGTTGTAGTATGTTACACGTCTAATGTACAGACTTCTCCCTATCAAATAAATAAATGAGTTACCACTTTTTTCACCCCTTATGTTAACATGACTCTTGGTTTCTATGCATCCTTTACATGCACTAATGGAGAAACATCCAACTTCAAAGTCAACCTACAACTTCCCTTCTATAACATGGTAGCCTGTTAGACATTTTACTAGCATATAATTTTCCATCTGCTGGATAACCACATAAACATAGGTCTATATGTTGTTGGAAATAGCTGAAATTAAACTCTTTGAGGAACAAGCTCTCAGTGAAAAAGTAAGTTATTTCAAATTTGCAGCTCTAGGTTCATGTTTTAGGCAGTTTAAGTAGAAAAAATGGAAGTGGAATCTGATGTTTTGGTTTGTGACAAAGATACTGCACATGTGTGTGTGATAACAATATTTGCGGTTGACTTGTTTAACCAGAAATCTCACTGTGGCTTTGAAAAGAGTCTCCATCAGATTTGAAAAAATGCAGTTGAGACTACACACAAACGCACACCAGGGTTCACATAGCATCAGATAATGAAAAGTACTCAGGCGTTATCATCCAGACAAGAATTACTCACACACTTAAGCTGCATTATCTGTGTCGTCAACCCAGCCCCAAGCCTTCTGATTGTGAGACAGCGAGTATGTTAACCACAATGGCCAAACTGTAAGTATTTTAAGAAACTTTTTGACAAGCAAAGTCAAAATTTTAGGGAGGATTTTTCCCTCCTCAGTTATAGCATTACAGAATTTATGTCAGACGGTGAAAGTAAAGAAAAACTAAAGTCTAAAGACATGAGCCAACTTTCTAAACTCCCATCATCATTGCATTCATCATGGCCATCAGTGAGCCAAATTACAGGGATAGTGTTTCTATTTCCTTTCACAACCGACTTTGTTATTTTACTGTATAATTTCACTCGGGAGTTACATATAGATACAGAGTACAGTGCCTCCACACAGAAGGGGCTAAACACACTGGATGCTTGTATGGCCACACTAATTTGGGTTTTCATAGATTTCCCAAACTACAGTTAAAATGGCATATGTCAGGGCTCACTGTGAGGACTTCATCAGTCTGCGTAGATTACTTAAACAGTGGGAATGGGAGCGGCGCATGTGGCCTAGGCTGAGCTGATAGAAGAGGAAGTGGTCGAGATATGACTTTTTTATCTCTGTAA
Organism: Periophthalmodon schlosseri; assembly: GCA_000787095.1. Lineage (NCBI taxonomy): Eukaryota > Metazoa > Chordata > Actinopteri > Gobiiformes > Gobiidae > Periophthalmodon > Periophthalmodon schlosseri. Next base: position 44,179 of record KN474298.1, on the reverse strand, counting down.
AACCACACTAGTGACCAGCGTGGAATCAGACCTGCAATCTAGGAAAGCCAACAGAGAACACTGGGTTAGGCTACAATTTTGTCCCCAGTGCTGAAGCCATCCTTACCTCAGCCGATCCTCAGGCTGCTCTTTGCCTCTGGTGTCTGTGGTTTTGTTTATGTTGATTTCAACTGCAGCTCATTTCCACTTTCTCAGTTTTTGTCTTTTGTTTTAAGAAAACAGCCAGGGCTTTGTTTGCTGTACGTTTTTGAACTCTGTAATTATGGTGCCTCAGCCATCCGTCATTCACATACGCTGCTCTTGTACCTTCCAAAATGAAGGCACAAAAACATATACAATATTTTAACACAATGTAATGTATGAAATGAAATGATTTTGCATGTTTGTTGGGCTTTGTAACGAATCAAATTTGAATCGGATAAAGATTCAATCGATTCAAATGACCAGTTTAGCTCTTTTTGACTGAGATGTTTACAGTCAGTCCTCTGTCAGTAAAAGCATGAGATTTGGAGCAGAGTTCAGAAGAAGAATGTCTTGTTTATGTTCATATTGTTTATGGAAAGTAAGAAAAAAAATTAAATTGAAAATCATGATCAGTCAACATGAGAAAAAAAAGTGTGATTCATCTGTTTGCCATATTGTCCAGCCCTACACATGTGTTAAATCACACTGAAGCTGTTTTTATTATTATTGTAATGTATTCATATATTAACTGCTTGGCCCTTAATCTTGTGCTTTGCAGGAACTGGACCAATCCACATGAACAACGTCCAGTGTATGGGGACTGAGCGATCTATTCTAGACTGCTTCTTCCAGGAGGTGCAGCCGTGGACATTCAAACACAGCCAGGACGCCTCAGTACGGTGTAACGTGCCAAAGACCGGCAATGAAAAAACGGTACTGAATGACATCATCTGACACAGACCCTTTGAGTTTCCATGGAAAAGGAAACGCATGTCACAGCTGTCATTTGTGGGCTCCAGGTGCGGCTGGCGGGAGGCAGGGTCCCATCTGAAGGCCGGGTGGAGGTGCTGATGGACGTCGGAGGGAGAAAGCGCTGGGGATCCGTGTGCAGCGAGAACTGGGGCATCAACGAGGCCATGGTGGTGTGTCGGCAGCTCGGCCTGGGCTTTGCTGCCAGTGCCCATGAGGTAACACTTCACATGCTCCATTTACACCAACTTGTGGTGTTAGTAGTTGGGTTTATCTTAGGAACGTGTTCCTTTTAATGGTGTAATATAATTTTAAAAATAAAATGTTGAAATGAAATAAACTGTAAACTCTAGGGCTATAGTCATATAGTCAGTTAATGGGATGGTGGTGGCTTAGTCAACCACATTTTTTTTATTACTTGGCTGCTAATCTTTTTATTCAAATTATAAGTATCACAGCAGAAATGAGAATACATGGAGTGAGTTGGAGTTTGGGGGGTGACTTGGCAGTTTAATCTTCACTTATGAAGATGCTGTTTACGAACATTTCTCTGTATAAATCGTACCTTATGCATGAGATCCTAATCATTTTGAGAGCTTTTGCCATATGTCAGAACTGTGATTCAGTTCTGACCATAGACTGTATATATCAATGGACATAGCTAAAGCGCTAGCCGCCATGTTCCAAATAGGAAGCGCTCATGAGCGCGCTCCAACTCCAATTCACTTTACATTGAAAACACCCCTCTCTCTGTAACTGCTGCAGTGAGCCTCATCATTTTGGTCTTAAAATGTTTGTATTGACCCGCTCTACATGATCCTGGTATTTTTATTTCGCTATTGTATCAGTAAATCAATGACATTAATAACAGACAAATCAGACGCCTTCTTTCCCCGAGGTCGCTCCCGCTAGCATTAGCAACAGGTTTGATTGACAGCGTTGCTAAGTGCCCGCTCCCTACTAAACCAGCGGTTC
>KN474298.1:30875-42192 GCA_000787095.1 Periophthalmodon schlosseri | reverse complement strand
TAAACATCCCTGCTCCAGATTGGCTCTTTAGTTGCTATGATACTCGCGGTTGTCGTTCCAAATATGAAACTCAGCTCCAAATTAGCCCCTATAACTGCTAGCCCCCATGATCTTCACACTCACTTCACACTCACTTCACACTCACTTCACACTCACTTAGTCCACTTCTTTATACAGTCTATGGTTCTGTCATTGTCCACTAAACACGGCCCATGTACTTCTATCCCAACAGGAGACGTGGTATTGGTCCGGCGACCCGAGTGCAGCAGAGGTGATCCTCAGTGGTACTCACTGTGTCGGCACAGAGCTTTCCATTCAGCAGTGTCGCCGTAACAACCACGTGCACTGTCCCAGAGGAGGCGGGACAAAGGCGGCCGGAGTCACCTGCTCAGACAGTAAGTCAGATTCTCCATGTCACACAGCTGTTTCTATTGGTGGGTTTCACATTCTAGAGTGTGATGGTGGCATACTCTCAGACGGGGGGCAAGGGACAGTTTTTCCTATTGGCAACATTGTACTTTGCCATGAAATATCCAAAGGGTAAATTCACAAATGTTGAACTTCATCATTTCTATGATTGACTAGACCCCAGAACTCACTGTATTACACATCTGCATTTTAACAATATTCATTTTAGCTGCCCCCCATCTGTATTAAATAATACTGGCCCATAGAATGTTGTGATGTCATCTGAAACCCAGCAAAAAGTGGTTTTCAGATTCTCTACTCTCAGACCGGGGGCAACAGCCATTTCTTTTGTATAGATAACATTGTTTATTGCCATGAAATATCCAAAAGGTAAATTCACTAATGTTGAACCAGTTCATTTTTATTGGTGACAAGACTGAAAATATATATCTATATGTTACAACAGAAATTCACATTCACATTTAAAAATATTCCCGTTAGCTGCCCCCAATTCTGTATTATTATTGTCCTATTCACCTTATTTTGGAAGTTGCCGTGGACGCCACCATCGTCATTTGGGTTATATCATTTTGTATGGAGCTGCCGATCTTGGCAGCAAATAAGTTCTATAGGGACTACAAAGCCATTTTAAAGAGAATCGGTGCAGTGTTGACTTGTTGTTGCACATAACCATTGAACATTTGACACAAACCAACCTACTTTATATAATATTTTAGCGCCAAAACTTTTCCCAGATTCTCCACTGAAAGCAACGGGATTTCTACTTAACCAGAAGTGCTAATACAAAGAAAGCGCAGTTTAGTTGCATTTATGGAAAAAGTGGGCGCAATAAGGTCAATAGAATGTTGTGATGCCGTAGCTCACGTCTCTGTCCTCCTCAGCTGCTCCTGACCTGGTAGTGGACGCTCAGCTCGTTCAGGAGACCACTTACCTGGAGGACCGGCCGCTGCACCTGCTCACCTGCGCCAACGAAGAGAACTGTCTGTCCTCCTCGGCCGCCCGCATGAACTGGCCCTACGGACACCGCCGCCTGCTGCGCTTCTCCTCGCGCATCATGAACCTGGGCCGCTCCGACTTCAGGCCCAAAGCCTCAAAGGAGAGCTGGACCTGGCACCAGTGTCACAGGTACAACAGCCTGCAAGTGTGAAGTAACATAGCTGTTGAAAGATGCTTAAAATAAGTACTTAGGTAAATAGTGTGAGACACTTTTGGGGAAACCGCATTAGATTAGAGCAAAAACAGGTCAGTTTGTAGAGGTTGTGCAACACCGCTAAAAATATTTGTACTTGCACCTGTTCCACCTCACAAGATTGCTGTATGTGCATTATTAATAACACACAAGTAATTCATGTTAAATTCAAAAGTAAACAGGTTGTTCCAGGGGGATGTTCTCAAAATGGTTTGACAAGGATTTGGCACGCAATATCCAAAACATGCTTGGCACAATAAAGCCTTGTTAGCCACTCTGCTGGGATTTGAATGTATGTGTATGCTGCAAAGAAAATGTGTACTACTCTTTAGAGTCTGATTCTAATTAGCCTACTGAGGATTCTTTAGACCTGATCCTGTGACAGAGGTATCCATGCGAAACACGTGAAACACTGGGTTTTTATTGTTTTATTGAATTACGGGTGGCCTTAAACAGTCCTGTCATCGTTCATTAGATGGTGTATGTGGCAGCAGAAGTGTGGAAATAAAGTCTAGACCAATCCGGTTTGAGCAAGTCACATTTAACAACATACAGGGTAGACCATACGGTCCGGTCACGCTAACATTTGTAACAAAAACACATCAGATCTGTGGATGTAATTCAAAGGCTTCCTTTCACGTGAAAGAGGTAAACAGTTCGGCCAAGTCTGTGCTTAAACAGGCTTCTGTAAGAGGTGTTACGGTGACACCCATGCTCGTGCTCTAGCAGTGAGGTCATTAGGCTATTAGCCATAGGCAGCCAGTGTTCATGGAGCTCAAATGCACACAGTAACAGACAGAAATATGCAGCCTCTCACCTGGAGTTTCCCTCTCTGCCCTCTCAGGCACTACCACAGCATCGAGGTGTTCACACACTACGACCTGCTCACGCTCAATGGCTCCAGGGTTGCCGAGGGACACAAGGCCAGTTTCTGTTTAGAAGACACTTACTGCCCTGATGGTATGTTCATAGCCACCACTGTTAATCTAACACATCTACACAAATGTTTCTCATCATGTGTTGCACTTTTGTATACGCTAGGTGTTCAGAAACGCTTTTCCTGCTACAACATGGGAGACCAGGGCATCTCTGTGGGCTGCTGGGACACATACCGCCATGACATCGACTGTCAGTGGGTCGATGTGACCGACGTACGCCCCGGGGACTACATCTTCCAGGTCCTTATCTTTTATCCCTTCTTTATAACCAGTCCTGAATGACACTATAACATAATTTACTATGTGTTTCAATGTAAAACGACATCTCTTCTTTCAGTAAATGGTTCTGACCTCCCCAAAGCCATCACAGGCCACAGCCACCCATTGGCCTTTCATTACATTGACCCTGCTCAATCAGACGAGTCAGTGTGGCTAAACACATCAATGAGACCACCTCCTATTCTGCCCATCTCCAGTTGAGACTACTGATCCCCGTGGCACGCAGCAGTCCTTCAATCACAGCACACTGCCAATTACCTCCCTGTGGTTGTGGGAGGCGACTTGTGTAACAGTGGCTTACACACTGTGTCTGAGCGGGTGCCCTCCATTTAGTACTATAATTACCCAGGACTAGCACACTATGCTCACATAAAAAATGTATTCAATTGACTTATTATAGAATTGGAAGACACATATAAATGCCTCTAGTTGCTGATCATTTCATCGTTATGGCTGGTTGTGTGTAATTATGAAGCGGAACATTGCGAACTTGTGCTTATTTTGTAGCCCGATAAAAAATAAATGAACAAGAAGGACAGAACTAGAAGGTTGAAGGGTCAGGTCATCCGAGGACCCGGCGAATCCAGCCAAGACACAGAAACAAAATGAAAAAGCAAGAAGCGACAGTCATTCATCAAGGCTGCAAAATTGGAAAACTACAAACAGTTTTTACAAGAGTCTCTCGCTCGCTCGGCTGTTATTTCACTTATCTAGTAAAGTGCACATGATGACTGACTGCTCTAATCCAGGCCACTGCAGACAGATTCCCCAAGTCTTCTTTTTGAACCACCCTGCACTAATGAAACACACTAATTATCTAAATTAAGCACAGCCTCTCTGGATGGGAGCACCACCTTAGCACCTCTCCATTAGGAACAGCTAATTTGCCACCAAGGAATTCACCCCGGTCTTTATTTTTACGGCCTGTTTCTCACTGGGCATATTCACGGAGGGCCCCTGCAGAGACCTCATGCGCTCTGCTCCAACGCTGTAATTTCGGTTGAAAAATGAAGAGACAGTTTTTGTGCATTTACAATGTTTTAAGGTTTTCTTCCCCTTTTAGCACAGGTTGCCTTTCTTTGCCTGGTTGCTGTTTGTAACCTGTACTTAAAGTGGGTGTAGCAGTTTACAGAGCAGCTATTAGAGTGAAAGGCTTCTCTGTGTTATCACTCAGCCAGATTAAGAGAATGCTTGTATCAGCAGTTATGCAGCAACACTGCAAAAACACATTATTAGTCCAGGCAATGTCAGAACTCATAACAACATTATGTATAACTATCGTATTGCTTAATTTTCAGACTGCAGACAAATTAAAAAACTCAGTGTCTGCAAATATGGTCCCTAAATGTTGTTTTTTAACAGTCTGATGAATGGGTTATCTCAGCAGGCGATAAAATTCAGCCCACAGTGCAGAGACAGCTATCTTTGGGGAGACAGCAGCTCAGTTGATATAGTGTTTGTCCACTGATCCGAAGGTTGTCAGTTCTAATCCCACTCTTGGCATAAACATCATTGGTTGAGCGGTCAGATTTACTGACACACAGGTTGCGGTGTGATTCTAGCTCCCACAGATGGGCAAGACAGTTAACGCACCTTGCCCCCTGTGTCTGCGTACACCGGTGTATGAGTATGTGTGTGAATGGGTGAGTGGTTCCTTGATGTAAAAAGGTTAAAGGAGTGTCTTTAAGGTCACAAAAAATGTGACCATTTACCATGTTGTATTTTATCCCATTTACATCAAACTACACTCAAGTAGTTCATTCAACTCAGTCAAAAGTCTTTATATAAATAATTTATGCTTAATGTAAGTCCAAACCCAGCTTATGAATGAATCACTACACAACAGACATTTAAGGTCGGGGAACTCGTGAAGGTGGCATTCAGATTCTGTCCTACTTCCAGATGCTTCCCTACTGATACCATTGTACTTTGCCATGAAATATCCACCAGTGACTTTCAGATGACATCACACCATTCTATAGGCCAATAATTTAATACAGATGGGGACAGCTAAAATTTAAATGGTTAAAATGCAGCTTTTTGTTGTAATACAGTGAGTTCTTGGGTCTAGTCAGTAATAGAAATGATCAGGTTCATCATTTGTTAATTTACCGTTTGAATATTTCATGGTAAAGTACAATGTAATCAACAGGGAAAACTGGTTCTTGGCCCCATCTGGGAGTATGACATCATCACATTCTACAATCCTAACTAATCCCAACTAGTAAATACTAATACTACTACTACTCAGGGGAGTTGCTGGGGGGACAAAGGGGTCTGTTGTTCTGGGCCCCAGGGTCTTAGGGGCCCAGAATTGAACCGTCTTCCTATTCATTTATATTAGAAGGGAGCCCATGTGAGGCTTCTTGCCCCAGGCCCCCAAATTTCTGTCGATGGGCCTGCTACTACTAGTACTTCTACTACTGCATTACCAAAGTGAAATGCATCCAAACAACTTCAAAATATGTTGAGATTAAAATGACAAAAACTTTGTCTTGTCTCATTCCTCGCAGGTGGAGGTGAACCCCTCAATGGACATGGCCGAGTCTGACTTCTTGAACAACGTGATGAGATGTCGCTGCAGATATGACGGGCAGAGAGTTTACATGTACGGCTGTCATGTTGGTAAGAACCTTCAAATATTCACTACAGGATCTGAACTAGAGCTGTGCAATTATTTGATTTTAGTTAGTTTACTGCAAAAAATGGCCTGCAAGTTCACATTGAAGGAAAAAAAAATAGAATATGGAGCCCCAATTATGTGCTTTTTTTTTTTTTTTGCTTGCCACTCAGAGCTTCCGTACCAACCTCTGTCAGTAAACGCACATGATTTGGAGCAGAATTCAGACTTTTGAGGGAAGAAATTTGGCTATTTTTGTTTCTTTTTTAAGGAAAGAGGTCACGCCTTATTGTGAATCCTATTATATGTATCTAATTTTGTTATTTGTTGTACAGGGGACGCATACAGTGCAGAGGTCGAGGATCTGTTTGAGCACCAGAGACAAATCACCAATAACTTTGTGTAGGACGTCCGGCGCTACAGTTGAGTTCGGTGGCATGGAAGAGGGAGCATAAGAACACTCAGGGGGAGGCTGGGGGCATGAGGATTCACAGGCAGCACATAAACTGTCTGTCCACAGAGTTTGTTCTTCGCAAATGTGGATTAAAATATATCATAATGAAGAAAGGACCGTTTGGGGTGAATCGCACTGACGAGGGAAGAACAGGTGCATCTCCTTTTAAAGTTTTGATTCAGTGAAAAGACTGAAAATAGGGTGAATGTGGACGACTGGGAATTCAAAGGACAATGAACTAAAGAGGATGAATACTGTAGACTGATCACAAAGTTTACCATAAAATAAAACATCTGCCGTATATCAGGGTGCAAAGCTGACACACTTACACCACATGCGTAAGTGATGTTAGCTACGATATAGTAACCGTAATATAAAATTGTGTATTCTAACTGTATGATTCAACTTCAACTTAAAGGGCCCATATTACATTATTTTCTTATCTATGTTATAATCTTGTTTCCTCATCACAAACAGACCTAGAGTTGTGTTTTGTTTCATTCACATATGTTTAACACACACACCCTGTATATTTAGGCTGAGTGCTTCTCTCAAACTGAAAAAAACACTCTGTTCCACCTTGTGATGTCGTGTGGTAAGACAGGAAGTGCTCCACTGTGTGTTTAAACCCCATACACCTTCACTAGAATCACTTGGATGATTTCAGCTCTGGAATTGCCAATCTCTACTGAACTAAAGGTAAATGGTAGCTGTTAACTTGAAAACTACCGCTTCATGATATCACAAGGTAGAACAGAGCATTTTGAGCTTTGGAGATCTAGACAGACTTATAATAAAGAGTTACTCAAACAAAACACAACTCCAAGTATGTTTTTGAGAAGGTAACGACATTATAACATGGCTTAAAGCTCACAAGAATCCATTTTGTGTAATACAGGACCTTTAAACTGGTGCTCTTTGTCCATACTACAAATGTGTTTGAAGTGAAAACTGTTTTGTTTTATTTTGAATAGTTAATATAGTTTTATATTAGTGCTATACTCTTGATCTATTGTATCCTTTAGTCAAGTAATATTCATGAAAAAAGCACTTTATCAAGTCAGTATTTGAAATTTGTCCCAATACTTTTCAGTCTCAATGATACACATTACTATTGAGGTATTAGGATATTTGACATGTTTTCACTTAAACTGTTAACTGTATGTTTTCATTTGCAATGTTCTATTTATAGAGTAACTTTATTTATTCACAGCGCTCTCTGTTTATATTAACAAGCCTTTCATTTCAGGACAGTTTTAAAGCTACAACAGAAAAACGTTCCCACGGTTACAGGGTGTATTAAGTTTCCAGTGATGCCTATGAATTTTTGAAGTTTGTATTTTATTTTACATATTAAACCGAGAGTTGCTCTATTCAGCCTTTACTGATGGGAGAGAAAAGCCTTTTGACGAAACCGCAGTGTTGTGGTAGGGAGGCGGGCTGCACTCTAAGAGCATATAAAGCCTTTTAATTACAACTGTTTGGTTAGACCTAAGCTCATGGTTAAGATTAGGATATAGAATGAGCTTTAAAAAGAACACTACAGAGGTGTAAAGGAAGCGTATGGATAAGCCCATGACAAACAGGGACTGGGACCACCCGACACTAAACTATAAAAGATGCATTAGAAGTTAAACATGTTTGGAGATGTTTGCAGACGCAGTTTTTACACCCGAGCGGTGTTATGTGGTGCGCTCAAACCACAAGCACAGGCTTCTCAGCAGAAAACTACCGTTTGTCTGGACAAGTAAAACAAACTATCTCCCGTGACTTTCTGAAGAAGTCACTCCAAGCTATTTCCCAAACACTGCTCCAAATTATTGACTTTACAACATAAAACTTGTGTTGTTTTGTACTCATTAACAGTTTGATGTGTTTGCCATACTGTCACTCTGGACTAGGCCTGTTACATTTCCTGATGGACAGTTTTTAGGACAGAGTTGGTGGGAGACGGGTCACTCGTAAAGATGAGTTTAAACCTCAGTAATTCCTTCAGCAGATAGTTCTTCTTTTGAATTCTCCAATGTTTATTTGAACTGTATGTACTTTGGGAACGATGTAGCTTTGTAAGATCTAGTATTGATACATTCATATTGTTTTGAGATTTTTTATGACTGTGTAGTGCCAATGTCTTTTCTATGCTATTTAATATGTTATGTCATTCTTCACTTTACGTTTGTACTTCCTACAGTCTTCCTCTTACTGTTAGACCATGCTAAACCTAGCATAGCAAATGACTTTCTACGGCCAGTTTCTTTCATTTTCTGTAGAGCTGAGAGTGTGGACGGCTTGGTGCTTCTTTTCACAGACAGCGGTGCTCTCAGGGACCTTTGACCTCATCAAGAGTTAAAGAACATGTGATGTGAGTTAGGTCACTTTAAGCTGTGGTCTATACATAATGTCATAGTGGATCTATACATCTGTGAAATAGTGTGTCTGGTGATACATATTTCCTTGAGAAAAGTTGTGCATAGACACTGGCTGAGTCAGTGGAAAACTCCAGTTCAAGAACAAATCACATTCATTTATCATTACTGTGAATCAATAAAACTACTTCATGTTCTGAAGTGTCTGTGTGCTGTTTATTTTGCATGTGCTGCATTATGTGCCGGTGATGAAGCGGTGCCAGTGGTCTACTTTCCTTCCACCTGCTCTAATAGAGTGTTATTTAGTGGTGAGCTGTGAGCTCATAGATTAAACACATTTAAACCAAGTGTCTTCTGTGGCCAGTGGTGAGCTTCTTAACCCTGTTGACGACTGAGTCCACTGCAAACACTGCACTCATGGGAAGTGTCAAATTGCCGAGGCATTCCCAGTAACAAGAACACAGCACAGGGCTGAGAAACGAAGCGTCAGACGGATCATATCTGGTGAGTGGGTAAAACGGCTCTGTCTGGAGAGGAAATTTATACTTTCTAACAAAAGTCTGAGTTCATTCAGGGCTGAGGCGTCCACCCTCAACCAAAACACGGCTCCTGTGAAGTGGTCGTCAGCCGCTGGGTAAACAGGAAGAAGAAACATGAAAGAGAGCACCTGGGCTAATGTGGCTGTTTTGTACAGGCTTAGCCCACTGCATGCCCTTTTAGCCTTAGATCCATGTTTAATGACACACTGAAGCATGCACTTGTTTTCAGTCTCATAGAAACATTTTGAGTTTGGAAATACTTCAGCTCCTCTTTAGACATACTCTGTATTCTTCTGTATTCTAAATGACTGTACACAAGACTTGATGAGATTGTAATGTGCCTGTGGTCTGAGGTGGAGAATACTGAGTTACATTTACTTAGTTATATTCACTTGAATAACAAATGTTTATAGTTCAAATATAATACTTTCTACATTTGTTATTATACTATGCTATTTCTCCCAGAAAAAATCTTTGCTCTCCCCACTGTGAGTAAATCTACACTGCGTAACTTTTCAGGTGGATGGCCGTCTCCATTGAGATTTCATTGCTTTGCCTGGAATGTTCCAGTTTTTTTTTTACATTCTGAGTGCTTAAAAATATCCAGTGTCCACAGATTGGACCTGTTCTATGGAAATTGATTCGACTAATGCTTAAAATACAGAATATTTTAAGCAAGGCAATAACATCTTCATGGAGATGCAGCCTCCATCAGAACAGTCACGCAGCACTTTCAAGTGACCAAAGTAGACTTTTTGTATTCATACTTTAACCTTATCCAGGCCTATCTACATTTTTATTTTGTTTTGTTCGTCAGATGACATCACTATTGCATAATATACACATTGTGACACACAAAGGGCCAATCAGTCCTCATCAGGACCAAGTGAGGAAAGCCATGTGTCTAGAGGAGACTGGAGTCACATGAGCAAACATGTGTAGTCTTGATGTTCTCATTCTATCCTTGGAGGCCACTTCCTGTTTGCAGCACATGTTTGTATTCCAGAGGGGCCCGTGGCGCCCCGCCCTGACCCGAGCGGGACCACTGACAGCTCCACAATGACGACTGTGTGCACCTTCTCTCAATGACAGACCTGTCCATACAAGTTCACCGAACACCCACCCACTGCTCCCAATGCACGAAGCACACACACAACTGCACTGCGTAACGTGTCCTCATCTTCTTTTGGGAGGCAGTGTTCCATCTCACGCAGCTAGACAGGTATGGCAAAGGATCTAGTCATCTAATTTAGGGCGGCACAAGTTTGGGAAAAATGGAATTGTGATTTTTTTTTTTTAATAATTACTATTGTTATGGATTCTGTCCAGAGTGCACATTGTAAACAACTCCAGGAGCACTGACATTTGAGAAAAGACTGAAATGTGAACTGCTGAAGTAATCCAAGAATCCCATGCATTTTAGGTCTAAACTACAGTTACAGCAATATTTTACTATCAAAGATATTTTGTTCATTGCAGAGGATTTATCTGCTTATCTTATCTAAATACCTGCAGCATTAGGCCTGTCACAATGACACATTTTGAAGCACGATATATCGCTACAGAGAAATATCGCAATAAACAATAATATTCAAACTACTTTACGGCGCTGACACAAAGCGGGACAATCCTGGTAAACAAAATTTAAATGTGCAGTATCATTAAAAGCCCTGAGCTGTAACAGAATGAACCAATAAATAGAAGTTAGTTATTCTACCCTCTGCTGCTCAAATCTTATCGTGTTACATAAAAATGGCTCAAATCTCCTCACTAAATATTGAGCCCCAAAATATACTGTCCCAGCTTTATATATTAAACGATAAGTCGATATAGTAATTATCATGACAGGCCCAGGGACCATTTCCAGTTTGATGTGTTGAACTGTGCCAACTCGAATTTGATTCAATTCTGGATCTGGAGAGAGAAGGTGGTTTCATTTTGCCCTGCATTCACTCACCATTGCACTGGTTCTAATGGTTATTGTGTATTCCCATTAAGTATAATTTCATTTGTGTGCACGACAATAGATCATACACAAGTAGTGGCGTAGAATAAATTGGTCCCTTAAGTCATCACCTGGTATCATTAATATTTACAGATAAGAAAACCGCTCTCCCGCATTCATGTAATTACACCATTCTATTTGAGAAGAAAACACATTACGAGCCCCATTGAGAGTGTAAATGAATACACAAGGAGATTAATGATTTTTAATATAGCGATGTATGGCGTTATCAGCCTGGTGCAGTACGTTGTATTGAGGTAGTAGTGAAAGTTCGCGTGCACGTATGTAACCCCGCACGTTCACCTCTCATCTCGGGACGGTCCCACCAGAAGATTTACACTGAGCCAGCCCTGTGAGAGAGCGCACACATGCTCTGCCCAGTCTCTACACGGCACCCTGACAATTACTTCTATATATACCACTCCAAATGAGAGCCGTGAAGCAGCGTGATTATAGGGTGGAGCGCGTGCAGGCATAGAGAGAAAGAGGAGGGAAAGA
>KN474298.1:1095-17756 GCA_000787095.1 Periophthalmodon schlosseri | reverse complement strand
CGGAAGAATTAGCAACAACAGTGTGTGTGTTGCAGTTTAAAAATATATGACTTACTGGCTTTATTTGATTCCCATTTGGCTGAAGTGCCAGGACAAATGTGTTGTGTATATCAAGTAGTGAGAGCTGAAGCGCTGAAGGAGTTAGGCAGAGCGCAACAATGCAGATCAGGGAGTCAGCATGTTTCAGAACTCAGATAAACATAAACATTTTAATTTGTTGGTGTAATTTTGTGTCTCCCAGGTCAGCATGTGGTTGTGGCTGCTCCTCTTTGTGCCTGAGATGAGTGGGCAGAGATCTGAGCCCATGTTTTCAGCCATAACCCGGAGCATCCTGCCTCCGGACTACGACAACAACCCGTCCCAGCTCAACTACGGGGTGGCTGTGACCGATGTGGACGGAGATGGGGACCTGGAGGTGTTTGTGGCGGGGTAAGGGTTGAACCAACTGAAGTGAACGCATTACGAAGAATAGACTATAAAAATGTAATGTCCTCTTACTTATTTCAGTCTAGTCTTTGTTATGAGCACTTTGATACGATTGAAGAAAATGATCATTGTTCCCGAGTGAACTCACAGATGAAATTACGGCTGTGTTGAAGCTAAAGGTTGAGACAAAGGCAAAAAAGAGATGGTAACTTCCAAGTGGCCCGCGGCTCACTCAGCTGATGAAAATGGATTTGATTGGATGAAGGCCATTGATGGGAACAGTTTGGCAAGGCCTGCTTTTACCCAGTCAAGCAGAAATGAGTTCCTCAACGCTTAACAGAATATAGATGGTTCAAAATGACCCTGCTTAATAAATGTCATTTAACCAAGACATCCAATTCAGCAGGTATCCTGGGCGTGTGAGGGCTGCACGAAACCCCATAGAGTCAGATTTAATGTTTTAAGAGAGAATTGTTTTAGTTTGCAATTCTTAACACCAGCGACCTTCAGTTGTGACACGTTTTTAACACTTAAAAAAGGAGCATATAGACCTGTCACAATGACAAATTTTGATTTTTATTGCTACAGAGAAATATTGCGATAAATGATAATATTGAAACTACTTTATGCCACTTATTAAGATTGAAATAATGCAAGATAATCCCAGTAAACCATTTTTAAATTGACAAGAAGCTGCAACAAATAAATAGCAGAATGTACCAAAAATTTGCCATAAAAGGGACTAATTCACCCCTTTACAGCTCAAACTTATCTTAACAAAAATAACCCAAATCTCCCCAGTTTTGCAAAGAAAAAGTACTCACGATAAATATTGAGGCCCAAAATATATAGTTCCAGCTTTCATATACTGAACGATAAGTCGATATAGTAATTATCATGACAGGCCTAGGTACATAGCCACAGAAGGACAACAATACAATGTGTAGATGCCAAATATGTTTTAATTAATGCAAAAATCTTGGCCTGTATAAAATATAAGGTCTTAGTATCTGCATTTTCTAATTGGGGTTAATTGTTGTAACAAACGATTGATTAAAAGGGCAGCTTTAATCACATAAAGATAATTGACTTATTTATTTACTGCGTTATGTTTCTGAGACTCTTTTAATCAATGTCTAAAAGACTGACGATCAATACATTCATCAGAGCTTTTCAGGATTGGAAATGAGAGGAGATTAGTGTCCTCATTATCAGTCAGAGGGAGTGGTAGACAAAACTATGACTTCTTACTAACCTTAAATGTATTTTTTGGGATACTGCTGGTATTTTACGCACAGGGACTGCAGTTGGAAACCTGCTGTTTAGTTAATACTGGCAAATGTACAGAAATAGGCTGAAAACGGTTTAGCTTAGGTTTAGGTTTTAACGTTTAGCTGTGCATATGACTGAAAGGTTTTTATTCTGCAGTCTTCTCTTTTAATGTTAATTTTATGATGATTATTTGTTTTGATTTGTTGTATTGTGATTTTAATGTCTTTCTTATTCTGTAAAGCACCTTCAGTTACTTTGTGTACGATTGTGCTGTACAGATAAACTTGCCTTGCCTTACATTGTCCCTGTGTAAATGAACTAATAAAGTAAATGCATTGTGTGTTTACAGCTACAATGGTCCAAACCTGGTCCTGAAGTACGACAGGCTAAAAAAGAGACTCATCAACATCGCGGTGGACAACTGCAGCTCGCCGTTTTACGCTCTGAGAGACCGTCCGGGCAACGCCATCGGGGTGACGGCCTGCGATATAGACGGCGATGGCAGGGAGGAGATATACGTCCTCAACACCAACAACGCCTTTGCAGGTACAGTATATACAGTCTGCACTCACCCCGAGACGAAGTGCGGATCATTATGCACATATGAAGCTTATCGTGCTCGTCTTTAGATAACAGATAAGCCCTGAGCAACCATTAATCAATTTGAAAGCCACAGCGCTGCATCTCCTCACCTTTTATCATTTTTTTTTTTACTAAACCACACTCACATCTCTCACTATCAGCCTCACTGGCCTTTTTCCTCCTGTTGTATAATATGTCTTCTGTCCTCTTACAATCTTTGCCTTGTCTGAACTCTGCATCTTTCCACACGAAGGTCGGACGACATACTCAGACAAGCTGTTTAAGTTTCGTAATGGTCGCTTTGAGGATCTGCTGAATGACGACATAAACTTGCACAGGGACGTAGCCAACCGTATGGCCGGGCGCTCAGTGGCCTGTGTGGACAGAAAGGTACACGCTTCACACTAACACAATGAGGATGTAGATTCAATGCAAGCGGACTCAACTCCCCGGAGTGTCTTGTGGTCACATGCATGGCTGCTTCTGTTTGTTTACTAGTGATAACTCATGCTCTGCCTACGCCGCCCCTCTCAGCATGTGCTATGACAGTTCATTTGGTGGAATGCTGTGCCATTTTCTCTTTTCTGTCCATCGCACCAGTGTAATTACAGAAGCCAGGGCTCGTTTGTTTTATGGAACATTGTACAAGGAGGAGTGATGACTGCAAACCGCTGCGTTCTGCCTCCACTATTTCCTCTTATTCACTTTTTCTTCAGTTCGTTCTCTCTCGCTGGCTTCATGCACCTGTTTTTTTTATTTTTTAATCTTACCCACACACAAACACACACACACACGCATGCACTTTCCACTTGTAATCAGGGATAAAGGATGTGATAGTCAGCTGGAGAACAGAGGGATTACAATAGATTTTTTAACCACAGTCCCATCTCAGTGAGCACTGATAGGCTGCCGGAGTGATGGGAAAGATATCTAGTTTTAATGGCATAATGTGTTTAGAGGAAGCCAGAGCCACAATGTGTGTTCTTTCACTGAGCATGCCTCCCTCAAGCTAAACAAGACATTTATTACACACTTTAAAATTCAATGTGCGCTGGACTGTTCAAATCTGCTTTTGTTTTTATATATAAAAATAGTATGTTTATGTGTTACCATTTGGATAAGTGAAAGTTAGTCTTGTGACAGCCCCAGCGCCTCTGGGTCTCCTTGAAAGCGAGCTCATGTCATTAGTCTTACACAAACTGATGTAGGTGACATATTGAGAGGTCACACATTTAACTGATGGATTGTGCACTTTAAGTAAAGGACTATAGGAAAGGGACACTGACTAAATGAAATAGCTTTTACTGAAAACGTTACGGCTTACTGTGGCAAAGAGCGAGCTCGTTCCATTTCCACTGCACCCTCGTGTACCTCGCCAGCCACCCAGTCGCCATGTCAACTGGTGTGACACAAACTAGCCTCGGGTGAAGACTTATTGAAAAATCATTGACTTTTAAGTTTGTTAAGTAACTGCCAGTGGCCTCGGAGTCTTTCATTGTAGTCCACTGTTTCATTCCGTCCACCTCAGGGGGCGTGTGTGAGAGGGTGTGACAACACAGCCACAGCGGGCCCTAACACTACTGACATTTACACTGCGCTCATTTCACTTCCTCGTCCTGTGAAAGTATTCTAAGGTTAACACAAATGTGATGGGCTGTGTTTGCATATGTGCATGTTGTATTGATTGAAATATGTTGGGCCCTCGGTAGGAAAGCTCATTGAAAGCGAGTATGTAGTCTATTAGTGCGGTTCCGTCTGTGAGTTTGTGTCTGCAGGGACTCTGACTGATAATGGAGTGTGAAATTAATCTCCAAAGGGAGGCAGGCTGAGGAGGGGCGGGAGAGGGCGGGGTGAAAGGGGTAAGGAGCATCAGAACTGATCAAGGCAACGGAAAGGCGCTCGGAAAGGTATTAGCGATAGTTTGAACTATTTAGGTGCTAACTATTACTTTGGCCAGTAAAATTAAGTATGTTGAATAACTTGTGTGTGAGTTCTCATTCCCGCAGTTGAGAAAAGCAGAATGAAATAAACAAAGAGATTTGTATGACTAAGACAGTCAGCAAAGGGTGGGCAATAGAAGATCAGTATTTTTTTGGATTATCCAGATTCAGGTGATACTATGGCAGTCTGTCAGAAATGTGCTAAAGTGCTATACATATTGACCTGTACATGTTTTGATTGGAACGATTTGGGAAAAATATCTAATTGTGATTTTTTTAGATAAGCACTACTATTGCGATTAGATTTGGAGTTTATATTACAATAATAAAATACTGTTAAAAGTTCACAATATAAACACGTCCAGAAGAATAGACAAAAACACTGAATTATGAACTGACAAACTATGAACAGGGTTAGAACTTTTTATGCTGTTATTTGTGAAGTAAATACTTCAGAAATTGCTGCCTTTGCTAATTGTGTCTATTCAAACTATGGATTCGATTCTTTTGTGATTCATCTTGCAGCCCTATTCGTGATTGAGGTTCACTTCATTCTGATGTTTGGAATATTGCATTGCAAGTTTGTTTTATTATCTTATTTCTATTATATTCAATTTCTTTGCAGACTTTTGTTTATAGTTTTAGAATTGTAAAATACAATACTCATTATTTTTGGTGCAGCTCCACAAATTGCGATGTTATTCATTTTTCAATATATCTACCACTTCTGTTGTTATGAATTTTAAATGTGTGAAATTGTGTTCTCTTTGTAGGGCACTGGTCAGTATGCCATTTATATAGCAAACTACGCCAGTGGGAATGTGGGTCCTCACGCACTCATTGAAATGGATGAGTTTGCCAGTGACTTGTCTCAAGGCGTCATAGCCCTCACCAACGTGGCGGAGCAGGCAGGAGTCAACAAGCTAACAGGTACATTACATTGTTTAGTGCACACCGTTTGACACAGTCCTTAAATAGTTCTCAGCGTGCGGTAGTTTCAGCTGTGGAGGAGGATGAAATATGGGGCTCCTTAAAAGTATAATAGTATAAAAGATGGTTGAAAGAAATGTTGGCAGGTTTTGGCCCTGTCAGCTGTTTACTGCAGTCAAAGTCACAGGTGAGTGAAGGGAAAGGGCGACTCTTACATAGATCAGCTCAACAGCCCAGAGGAGGCATCTATCACACAGTCTCCCTCCCATAAGGTTTAATGTATGGAGATAAGTATATGGCACAGCTCTGCAGCACTGTGGCCTACTGCATTCATACATTACATTTGGGCCTGTAAAATCAAATGCAGCCAGGAGTTTTTCACCCCTTTTTTCCACTCAATTTATTAGGGGATTCAGAAATATATTTGAAATAACGCTGAAATAAAATATTCATAATTAGTGCATTAATAAATATTATTATACAAATGCAGTAAAATATGAACTACCAATACAATATGAAAAATGAGTTAAAGGGCGACCCTCCTTCACAGCTGAAGTGAAGTTCTTTGGATAAAAAGATGGACAAGAATGACAAGCAGATTTTTTAAATGTGATTTGTTGCTTCAACACCATTGTCATAATCTCCTGTGTGACACTTGAAAAGTGTTTGACCTTGATTTCCATTGAAACTTGAGGCAGTAACGGCACTGAATGTGTAATATTATTATCTGAATGAAGACACCAGGGACAGAGCGCTCCGGACAGAGCTCGCACAGATTTATGGAGCTTTGTCATCAAACTGCTGTTAATCAGAGCAGAGGGACAGACTGAGGGCTGTGTATGAGGAGACTTCACCTGGAGCGTTCACTTAGAACAGTAGTACATGACACAGGGAGATTTGTCCAGCAGCTGGGACAGGCCTGTACATCAGAGCTCTGCAAAGGACAATCAAGGCCCTCTATAATCAGACCAGAGACACTTCACACCACTCTTCACTTTGCGCAATGTCGGACGGCTTTTACTGAGCAGGCCAAGTACATCCACTAAAGTTTTGGTTAATACAAAACATGCAATTTCTCGTGTGTGTGCTTATTGTGTGACGATAATTTGTGTGTTTGTGTGTGAGCTCCATCAGAGTCAGTGTCTGCGTCAGCACAAAGCCCCTGGCCCGGCTCACAGCAAATGGCTCGGAAAGGCTATAATGATCTTTTTCCGTGCAGTTTTTCACAAAGACAGTTTTCTCCTTCTGTCGATTATCTGAACTTTATTTGTCCAAAATTTGTGTACACTGGTTTCATTTCATTTGTGCTTGTGCAGGGGGGCGAGGAGTGGTGGTGGGGCCCATAGTGAGTCAGACTTTATCAGATGTCTTCTGTGACAACGAGTACGGCCCGAACTTCCTGTTCAGAAACAATGGAGACGGCACCTTCACTGATGTGGCACAGCAGGCCGGTAAGAGGTGAATCTTAGTCCCTCTAAATATAATCCGACCTGGGTAATACATAATGTGATTTCTGAAGGAGTGGAGGATCCAATCCAACATGGCAGAGGGGTGGCACTCGCAGACTTCAACCGAGATGGAAAGACGGACATAGTCTACGGAAACTGGAACGGGCCACATCGTCTGTTCATGCAGCTGAATAACCGAAAACAGAAGTTTAAGGTGAGAAGGCATTACAGACATCATCATCTCTTTATGTCAGACTCAGGGTCCATATAAAAACACAAGACACATGACACCAACAACACAGACACTTCATCAAACACTATTAGTTTATATTTAGGCCTGTCACGATAACAAATTTTGAAGCACGATATATCACTATGAGGAAGACCTGGGACACTCTGGAGGGTCTATGTCTCTCGACTGTCTTGGGAACACCTTGGGGTCCCACAAGAGGAGCTAGAGGAAGTGTCTGGGGTGTCAGAAGTCTGGGAGTCCCTGCTTAGACTGCTGCCCCCGCAACCCAGCCCCGGATAAGCGGAAGAAAATAGATTAATATATCGCTACAGAAAATATTGCGGCTGCCCCCGCAACCCAGCCCCGGATAAGCGGAAGAAAATAGATTAATATATCGCTACAGAAAAATATTGCGATAAACGATAATATTGAAACTACTGCATGCCACTGACACAAAGCAGGATAATCCCAGTGAACCAGTTTTAAATATACAGTATCATTAAAAGGCCTGAGCTGCAACAAATAAATGTCAGAATGAACCAGTAATTAGCCACAGAAGTTACATATTCAACCCTCTACAGCTCAAATCTTAAATTATTACATAAAAATGACAAAAATCTCCCTGCTAATGCAAAGAAAATGTGCACGATAAATATGGAGCCCCAAAATATATTGATCCAGCTTTCATATAGTGAATGAGAAATCGATATAGTAATCATCGTGACAGGAATATTTATATTATGTTTGTCTAAACCCTGTGTATTCCTTTATATTTAGGTGCCTTGAATCTAATAGTGACAGTGAATTTCAGAACATATTCCATTTTACATTAATGCTGAAGTCTGAAGAGTGAGCGTGTTTTGCTAAAGATACATCACATCAAATATTAGGATTAAAATTTGACTTGTCTTTTTACTGTTGTCCTTGTCTTTGGTCTGGATGGACCATAAACTGTATAAAGAAGTGGACTGAGGGAGTGTGACGTCGCCCACAGCGTCCGGCTCCAGTAAAATGAAGCTCATCGAGGCTAGAGCAGTTATAGCGGACAATTTGAAGTTCCATATTTAGAATTCCGACCGCGAGTATCATAGCAACCAAAGAACCAATCTGGAGCGAGGCTGTTGAAGGTAACGCCCCTTCCCGCCCGCACCACTGGTTTGGCACGGGGCGGCGCTTAGCAACGCTGTCAATCAAAGTTGTTGCTAAAGCTAACGGGAGCGACCTCGGGGGAAAGAATGCGCCTAATTTGTCTGTTTGTGATGTTCATATCTTGATTTATGGACACAATAGTGAAAGGAGGGCGACAGTGATTCAATACAAAGTGAATTGGAGCCAGAGTCGATGGATTCAGAAGCGCGCTCATGCTCACTTCCTATTTGGAACGTAGCGTCTAGCACGTTCGCTATGTCCATTTATATATACAGTCTATGGGATGGACACATGTTATAGAGTCACAAAAGTCTTGTTTGCGCTACAGTTTATTAAAGCTGTGTAGAATTGCAACTAGGGCTGTGCAGTTATTCAAACGTTTTCAAACCAATATGGAGATTCAGTCAGTCCTAACTGTCAGTGATATGGTTGAGGTTTTTTAATGGAGAGGTCCACAGCCAGTCCTCGGTCAGTAAAAGTGTGTGGTTTGGAGCAGAGGGGACACAAAGACAATGAAATCAGTCTATTTATTTGTGTGACATGGCACCGATTAAATGTCTGCCTTGGTCATGTTCAGGAAATTAATACAGGTTTTGATAACATAACGAGATTGATCAAGGCAAGGCAGGTTAATTCAAAGTGCTTTACAGAATAAGAAAGACATTAAAATCACAATAAAAAAAAGGCAAGGCAGGTTAATTCAAAGTGCTTTACAGAATAAGAAAGACATTAAAATCACAATACAAACAAATCGAAACATAAATAATCATCATAAAATTAACATGAAAAGAGAAGAGTGCAGAATAAAAACCTTTCAGTCATATGCACAGCTAAACAGAACCGTTTTGAACCTGGATTTAAACATTGTCAAAGTAGAGGCCTGTCTCACATCTTGAGGAAAACTGTTCCGGGTTTTAGCTGCATAAAACTCAAACACTGATTCCCTTTGTTTAGTCCTGACTCTGGGCTCCAGCAGGAGGCCGGTCCCTGAGGTCCTAAAAGTGCGAGATGGTTCATATGGCGCTGCCATGTCAGAGATGTACTTTGGTGCTGGGCCTTGGAGAGACTTGTACAATATAATGAAAAAAATGTGATTATATTTTCTACACATTTCCCAGCAAACAGAGAACTGTAAGCTCATTCACATATACACCGTCGGATTAGCCGTAGTCTGGCCTTTGTTCATCACTGACTGTCTGCTGTGTACATCACTGTCAGCCTCTGGAGTAAAGGAGAGAGTTTCACTTCTGCTTTCTGCTCTGTTGTGACACTAATCAATGGGGAGTTAACAGCCCGCTCAAAGACTGCAAATTTCACCTCACAGCTTTCATCAGCCGTTATCAGCGCCGGTGGATGTCTGTAGTGAATTAGTATCAGTTTGTGACCAAGTGGCATTTAAAGACCAATGAAAGGTAATTTACTTTGTCAACATTTTTAGAGTCAGCTACTTCAGTACAGTCTCCAGTGCAGTTATGCGCTTTTCAAACTGTAAGGAATCGTTTGTGTACATTTCACCCTCTCTGTGATCTATTCCCCGACACCCGCGACCACATTTTTTTAAGCCGAGAGATAAACGTCAGCGGTGACATATTTATGAGGGTCGCATCAGGGGTTAATGCGCGCTGCTTAGCCCTGAGACAATCCCATCAGAGCGACATGCCGGCCAATACACACACGTGCGCACACAAAACAAATTGAATTAGCTATCTGATGTCTTTTTAACTGTTAAGTCACAAGCATGGCACATATTTAAGAGCCCACACACAAGCTGACACCCCCACTGACCATGTTGACCTTTTGGCATGCATAATGAAGCTGTTGTATCACTCCAGTAAACCGCTAATTAAATTGGGCTGAAACAGCAGCTTGCCTGTATGGTGGAAAGTGCAGATTAGGCCTCTTTGTGCTTTAATTAAAATTCACTGCTGAGGTTTTCCTTGTAGAGGTTTAACACACAACGGTCAAGATACTCCCACATGTAAAATATAGACAACATGCTGGGTTGTTTGTTACTAACGGCAACATAATGGGGAATATCCATAGGAGTAGGTGTGAAATTGGATGCAGTATTTTGTGATCAGAGAAAGTTTAATTATTTCGTAGCTATACGTTTAGTCTCGATACATACTATATGGACTTATCGTTCAGTACATGACAGATGGAGGGGGTCAGTATTTATCATGGGTATGTTTTGTACTAGTGGGAAATAATTGGTTAATTTTCTTTATTACGATGAGATTTGAGCTGTAGAAGATCGAATTATGGACTTTTATGACTCATTATAGACTCAAACTAAACTACTTAAAAGTCCCATATTACACAAAATTGACTCTTGTGAGCTTTAAACCATGTCAGAACGTTGTTACCTCCTCAAAAACATACCTGGAGTTGTGTTTTGTTTCATTCACACATGTTTGAGTTAACCTTTATTATTAGCCTGTCCACATCTCCAAAGCTCAAAATGCTCTGTTCCACCTTGTGATGTCATGAAGTGGTAGTTTTCAAGTTAACAGCTCCTTTTACCTTTTTTGTTCAATAGAGACTGGCAATTCCAGGGCTGAAATCATCCAAATGATTTTAGTGAAGGTGAATGGAGTTTAAAAACACAGTGGAGCACTTCCTGTGTTACCACATGACATCACAAGGTGGAACAGAGTGTTTTCTGTTTGAGAGAATGATGTGTGATGTGTGAGATGTGTGAATGAAACAAAACACAACTTCAGGTCTGTTTGTAATGAGGAAACAACATTATAACATAGATCAGAAAATAGCGTAAGTCCTTTAGGCGCATTCTGTTATTGCACATTTAGAATACTTTTTTGGTGATAATTTTGCTTTATGGTTTGGTTTTAATATTATCGTTTATCGTCTATATTTACTTCAGTAATATATCGCACTTCAAAATGTGTTATCGTGACAGGCCTATACGCATTTGTCTATTTGACTGATGTACTTATGGTAAAAGTATGGCCCTGGGTCCGTGGTGGTGTGAGTGGGTTGTCCTCTCTCCTTCACCTGAACAGCAGAAGGTCAGTGTGGGCAGCCCCTCCTGCAGCTTTATGAGCCTTATAATTAAAACAGGGAGTAAATAGTGGAGGGAGTGAAGGGCCGCTCTATAACTCTTCCAGGACTTATCACTGCATCACTGAAGCGCGCACACTTCCGATACTTTTTCCCGAAAACCCCCTCCAGCTGAGAGACTTTTTTGGGTCTTAAGGCGTTGGTTAATGATTTTATTTAAATTCACTGACATAACTTCATTTTATTCTGTAAGAAGGAAGCTGTTTATCGATTCTCTTGAAAGATGGTGATGACAGCTCGGTTGACCTACTTATAAGTTAAATCAATAGTATTGGCATTATGTGGCCAATCATGATTAAGAATGGAAGTCCAGGACAAACAAGCTATGACAGATTATGCAGCGTTTATCCCTCGCGTTTGACAATAATGGTGTTGTTCCAGTGCAGACTTTTAGCTATAAAACCAGTAGAATGGATGTTGTCCTAGTGCACTAAACACACTCAGCAGTTATGCCTCGTCTGACCTGTTTTTCTTCATGTGAACATAATGTACAAATGTGTGTAGTTTCCGCACATATAATCAGTGCTACTCTTTTGTTTCAGGACATCGCATCCCAAAAGTTCTCTATGCCGTCCCCAGTCCGCACTGTTATTGTTGCAGACTTTGACAATGATAACGAGTTGGAGGTTTTCTTCAATAACATTGCCTATAGAGGGCCGTCTGCCAACAGACTCTTCAGGTACACACACGCACACGCATATACACACGCATATACACACACACACACGCATATATACACACACACACACACACACACACACACATACACACACATACACACACACAGAAAGTGGAGGTTTACTACTTCTGTAAGTTTTAATAGCACTTTGATGAGGAGCTTAATGTACTAGTCTTGTGTCTTAAATTAATATTCTAATACTGTGCTTGGAAGCTGAGGTGAATTTAAAAATCGGAGCCAAGGATACTTATCACGTCTGGCACCCCGCCTCCTCTCTCCACATGAATGAATCTTTCATTAAGGCACTTTTAGGGCTCTTTTTGGCTCATGGTGTGACTTCCTCTCTAGATAATATTAATGAACTCAGGTGCCTAAGCGCAATATTTGATACATATCAATTGTTAGTAAAATAAACCCAAACAGCTTGAATTAAATCAGATGGGGTTGTTTTTAATAAACATGATGCCTGTCTCATGATGATTCTGCCATGAGCTGCTGGGTCAATTCAGAGCCGTGTCAGAGATGTTGTTGGTAGTTAGTGAGTGAAACCTCGTGCTGCAGATCAGTAGAGGGGACAGGGGTCAGCTGCACAGCCCAGTGCTCTGCCATTGTCCAGTCCCAAGATGAATCAGCTCATTTATTCTGCTCTGGCACCGGCGAAAGGCTCAAACTATTGTGCCCCAGCTAATTAATTCGATGGGGCTGATCAATATTTAGCTGAGCTGAGAGCTTCAACTGACGCGATCAGCACCTTTGCACACTGTAAAATAAAATTATAACTTGAGTAAAGTTTGGTGTCCATCTGCATTATCGCCTTGTTTGCCGCTCAATGTGTTTTTAAAAGCAATGTGACCGCTGCAGTGTGACTGTTGTTAATTTAATCTTTTATATACATTATAAAGCTGGCATGAAAGTCATAAGCTTTTTGTCAAGTCAAAACATCAATAGAGTTATTTGACAGGGTGAGCAGGAGAGAGCATGGGGACCCTCAGATTGAAGAGCTGAACATTGGAGAAGCTGCTGAGCCACAGGGACGAGGCACTGGTAAATGACACACCCCTCTGTTGCTATTCTGTCAAATGAGCATTAGATGGCGCCAGAGATTCACTTCTAAACTGCCTTTTTGTGTTAAAGAAAAGACAAATGACATTATTAGTTGAAAGTCTTGGAAAACATTAAGTTCATATTTTGTGCATGCTGACAGTTAATGTGATACTGCTGTGGTGTTTACTTGCTTCATTACTCTGATGGATCTCAGGAGCTGTGGCCACAGACTTGGACGGTGATGGGCGCCTGGAGCTGCTCGTGTCTCATGGAGAAAGTGCCGCTCAGCCACTCTCCATCTACAAAGTCAACCATGTGAGCCTTCGGGACAATTATCTACCAGTATAATGAAATCATTCATAGCATCCAACATGTTATTACTGTGTTTTAGGGAGCCACAAACTCATGGCTGCGGGTGATTCCTCGGACCAAATTTGGTGCTTTTGCCAGAGGAGCTAAAGTGGTGGTCTACACTAAAAAGACAGGCCCTCACACTCGTATCATCGATGGAGGGTCAGGTTATCTATGTGAAATGGAGCCTGTAGCTCACTTTGGCCTTGGTAAGAGATATTCAACTGTAAACAAACTTGTACAAACAAAATAAAGTCTGCATGTGTTGCCAGGTAAGGATGTGGCCACTAACGTTGAGGTGTACTGGCCTGATGGACGATCAGTGGCCAGACCTCTAGAGCCGTCAGAGATCAATTCCGTGCTGGAGATTCACTATCCCAGAGATGAGGAGGAGGTCACTACCCCGGTAGAAATAGAGGTACGCAGAAATTACCTCAAGATTAATGTATTTATTTTCATTTGTGGGTTCAAAGGTGGGTGTTTTCAGATACACACCAGAAGTAGACTTGTTTTTTTCTAATAATTTTCTATAATTTTTTTATTCTGAGGTATTCTGTTTAACTCTGACTAACTAATATCTGAGCATGTTTTGCAGTGTGGTCATGGTTTTGCCTTGAATGAGTATGGGAGATGCACAGGTGAGAGCAGAAGACACGCTTTTTTAAAACTGAAACTTGTGTGTGTATATGTAAGCGTTTATAGACGTTTTGTCCACCTCCCCTTCCTCAGATAAAGACGAGTGTACCCAGTTCCCCTCTGTGTGCCCCTCTGACCGCCCTATCTGCACCAACACCTATGGCAGCTATAAGTGCCGCGCTAAGAAGAGATGTAATCAAGGCTTCGAGCCCAACGATGATGGCTCGGCCTGTGTGGGTGAGTGGGCAGGCATGAGCTTAGCTGGATTACAAAGATCAGGAGAACGGAGAGAACACTGACAATGAAAGAGATTCAGTAAGCTGCCTTAATTACAGAGGGCTGGAGGAACGGCTTTGGAGGTGCTAACATTCCTCTGTGTGTCCCTTAGCTGCTCCGCCGTCTTGCATGACTAACTCCTCCTTGTCAGAAAGTCATTTTCAGTTACTGTTGCTATGCTGTAAAGATATATGCAGCGGGGTAACTCTTTGTATCATTTATTTTTCAGCGAAGGTGGCTTACTTCGGAGGGACACGGTCATCTGGGCAAAGCAAGTGGCCAGGCTCCTCCGTGTGGTTGCTGTGTCTGCCATCTTTACCGCTCCTCTCTCACCATCTCCTGTCCGGACTTCTGTAGCTGCTGCTAATGTATCCCTGGCACTTCTACTCATTGGGGATGTACACAAACTGAGAAAAAAACTGAAATGAAACTACGACTTCATCCATTACACCTTCTTTCTGGATATCTTAAATGTGCATCTCTCGTGTCATATGGACTGACCAAAAAGGAGTGCCCGCTGGGAGCTATGGGGTGTGGACTCTGTCATGGCCGCTGTACTTAAGTGGTCAGCTGTTTTTTTGGAGCGAGCATCTGAGAGGAGCATGAACTAGAGCCCCTGAAGGCAGAGACATGCACTAACTCAAGAGGGGCCTGTCCTCACCTTTGTCCCCCACACATCCACACTGCGTCAGTCTGATACCAGCGCTGGACTGAGAGGCTGAGGAAGATGGTGCTTTTGGTGTGATTCTGTGAATGTGTATACATACAGTAAGTGTCCCGCATCAAAACTACACCTGCACAAACAGACAGGCATCAGTGCGTTGACAGCGGGTAGGGCTGTCACTGCTCAAGTGTGGTTGCCATAGGGATAAGGCAGATTTTTATTTATTTTTTATTTATTTGCTATTGGTGAAATATCATTATTACTGGAGTTAATCTGGTAATGATCATAAAACATAAAGAAAATGGTAATGGTAATGCTAATATAATAGGGCAGCACAAATCTGAAGATATATACAAGTGATTTTAAGAATATAAAACGATACAATATTTTTCAACTTAAATTTTCACCTTAATGAAATGGAGCACAATTATTAGAAAATAATGAGACAAATATGTATTGTTTTTGGTAAAGCACAATGGCACAGATGTTGAAGTGAAAGCATTTAGAGATATTAAAGTGATTAAATGTTTAATTATAATGTTGAGGTTGGACACTACATGGTCCTCAAGCATATAATTACGCATAAGCGATGAATACTGTTTTCACCTTAAGAACAGAGGTGTGAAGCTAACTGTCCTAATCCAAGTCTTTATTTATGTCATTTCGATACGAGAAAAAGAAAGTTTAGATGAAAAACCCTCACACATTCCGTCCGGTACATAAATGTTGTTTTCAGTCTCCCTGTGATAGCGGTCCCTGCGAGCACACTACGGCCGCTAAGCACAATGCCACCTGTAAATATGACCATTTCATCTGAGATTCAGTCAGATGTGATTCATGTCTGAGGACTTTCAGTAAAAAAAAAACAGTCTCAGTGCATGAAACAAAACAAACATTGGGTGGATGTATTCATTTTTACACTAAAGATCTTTGGAATTGACGGTGTTGATATGCCTTCTGAGTAAGCCAAAGAATCAGTTCTCTTGGGTACAACTGGCTTAAATTCACAAAGTAGATTCATGTTTTCATCTGTCAACATTTCTATCGAGGTATTTTGCACAGTTTGAATATTGATCCAGTAACAGTCTGTAGCCTCATTTATTATAAAATCATCAGCTGCATGAACAATAACAACTTCGAAATGAACTGCTCGCTGATGGCAGACCTGACCCTTAATCAAACTATTTACTGAAGCCATTTTTAACAGTTTTAAGACTTATTTGGAAAAAAATGAACAAAAGCACACTCTGCAGTGTGATTGTTCACACTGCACCCTGCCTTTAATCTGGTCTTGGTACTTTACAGTATGTCTTTTGAGGGCTGCACTGATGGTCTTTTACACCATTTATTTTCACATACTGACTAGCTGTTCATATTGAAGTGACATTCAAATTGATACAATACACCTGTGAAATGTATTGTGCTCACACAATGTAAGAAAGTTATTAAAGTACTTAATTGGTACAGTTACATACCATGTTAAGTATTTTACCCTCTTGTCCACTTGAATCAAGGTCTGTACAATGCTCAGTGCAAATATGCATTTACTTTGTAAGCAGAAACAGTGGAACTTAAGAGTGGAGCCGTGTTTGACAAAATAAAAGAAAACAATGTTGTGATGGATTACTCTTCTCAACCACTTCAGACATTCCTACAATTAAGCTGTATATTTGTGGAATGAATTAGAAACAGAATGTTACACAAACTGGGACCATGGAACATGACTAACTACAAAAACATAAGCAGAAGTAATAATTACAGGGATGTACAGTGACAGCAAACGGGCACAGCCTCATTGAAAACACAATGGCCAGTTTAAAAGGAGCGTGAGCTCAGACCAGAGCATGAAGTGTCCCTCGGCACATTGTACATGACAGAAGATCAGTTATGGAGCTATGAAAATATTTGCACAGTATGGAAATGAGCAGTGGTGTAACAAGTGAGGACATCG